>VYZU01067064.1:166549-280710 GCA_013401355.1 Ceyx cyanopectus
ACACTCTGCTGATGAGCCAGTAATGACGTTGCTCAGTGACATTTATCAGGTGAATTTGGTTCTGACACTCAGTAGAGGATTTTCATTAAAAAATTAATTCTGTGCATTTTCCAGTGAAGCCTATTGTGATGATAGATTCTGGTACAGTGCCATGTGTCTGCAGAAGCTGCTCTAATTACCTGAGAAACTTGGGAAAGCAATAAACTACTACTTTCCATTTCTTGTGTGTACTCCCTTAGCATATAATTAACACACTGACTCACTTAGCTTAAATCTCTAAAGATCTGTGTCTGTGTGATGATTACTAGGTCTTCAAAGTAATAAGCACTGCAAATCTGTGACAGATTTTACCAAAACTGAAGGGCATAGGAGGTCTACTTGTTCAACAGGCATCCAGCTTTTCAGTATTCAGGAGAACTTCCTGCAGTTTCAGAATGGAGACACTTACCTAAAGAAAAACAAACAGAAAAAAAGAGTAAAGGCCCCATTAGGCAGAGCTAAAACTTCTGGGAAAGTTTTGCTTTTCAAATGATGAGACTGCATTGCACAGCCTTTCATTACAGAATATAATTACATATCATAAATACTTTATTATACTAAGGTTTCATTGATAAACAGATATCAAGTATTAATATACCATTAATGCGTATTTTTTTCGGAGTAGCTAACCAATTTTTCAAAGTTCAACTGAACTGGAAATTGCTGATTCTTATCACAGCTTTCAGCAGGGATTTGTTAATACTCTCCATTTAGGTTTAATCAATCCCTTGTTCACCAGCTGGTAAAGTGAGCCCCAAGTCCAAGCTTTTACAAATCCACATACACTAGGCAAGCTGATAACGAAGCTGAACTAAAACATTAAGGTTCAAATTCAGGGTGCAACCCAATTCAGTCATTTTAAAACACCAGCTCCACCTCTGGAAGTATTGTCCCAGCAGTCAAAATCGGCATGCTCAGAAACAGCACCCTGAGCAAAGGCTGAGTCTAATGAGGTAGGGCATCAAACAGAAAAGAAAATTCACTGGAAAGAAGAACAGGGAAGAATCTCATAGGCAGAGAATGTATATAACACTTTTAATTATCTGCCAATCTGTTTATTTTTGCTCCTGCCTGGAAAGAGCTTCCTTGTAACATCAGTTCCCATGGTTGTGTCATATGCCCAAAGTATCTTGTGATTAGAGCTGGTAGAAATCTGGGAGAGGAGCTCAGCATTTGTGGTTTCCATTCACTAATCCTCCTATTCCAGACAGAATTTGAGCACGGACTTAAATCCCAGTGACTCAACTGGACTTAAGTAGATACATGAAGTTGAACATCAGCTTAAGGGCTGGTTACCTGGAAGGGAAGTCTAATGGCTTACACCACTCTCACACATTTCTCCTCCAAACAAGCTAACATNGCCTGGCATCATATTTTTCTTAAGCAAAATATTAAAATATAAGCAATGAAGTCTGAGGCACGTAATCAAAAAGAAACACCTTCTTTGACATTAGAAATGCTCTGAACTGCTGTCTATGTTGTTTCATCATTTTTTCCATTAAATCAGACACTTCTTCTAAATCAAGCCCTTGGGGAGTAAGAGACAAAAGTGATGAGAATGCAATGTGTGAATATAAAAGTGGAGCATGTGTTTTATAACTAACTCTGTTCAGAGATCAAGGGAAATGTCACTGTTTATAGCCATCAGTAAAGAATCAATGTAATTATATTTGTAGTATCAATTCAGGTCATTATTCTAATATATACACCACAAAGCCACAATTACAATTTTCATCTTCATTGAGCAGTGCATTTACCTCTTAACCTTACATTAAAACCCACACCAAAACCAACAAAAACCTCTTTCTTTTCCTCTCCCCCTCTACACACACTCATTATTTCAATCTTGAAGCAAGATGCAGTTCAGCATCTTGATTTGCTCTGCAACCTTGAAGAAGTGGGATCAGCAGTGAAACCAAACAGTCAAGTCTTGAAGTCTTTGAGATCTGGATGCAACCTTAATTTCAGAGGAATTTTGTGGAATTCCTGCTTCAAAAAATACAGCACTGCACCAGGATACTTCTTTCACTTTGCTAACCCAGCCACTGCCAGTCTCAGTTCTGGGAGGGTTGAATTTCAGGGGAAGTGACACATGCTCTTGTGGTACACTATTAAAAAACCCAATAATCTCTGCTGTCACCAACATCAAAANACTGTATCCACCCTGTCTCTCCATGGGGAAAAAAAACCCAAATAAACACCACAAAAACCCACACCAAAAAAACCAAGGGGAATTCAGAATATGCAGGGAATGGCTGACTGGGCTTGGGAAGAGAGAAGAAGTGACAGGACGGGTTTACAGCCAGGTCAGGGGGATAAATGTTGAAAAAGCTTGTTCTCTTTTTGGCTACGAGAGTTGTTAGGTGCCTGACACAACATATCTTGATGCTAAAGGCAGTTGGGCAGATTTGCTTTCAAAAAACTGGTGTAGATTTTGTGCTTTCTACTTCTACTCTCTTGAACTCTGATAATTATTTTGCACCCATTTGGCTGAATCTCCAGTAGACAACATACAGTAAACATCTCTTCATCTCTGCTCATATAGAAATTAGAATTTTGTACAATCAAAAAAAAAAATCTCAGAACTAATTATCTGCAATATGTATTCTTATTTTTATATAATTTTGGCACTTGCCATCAAAATACCCTACTCATGAAAAATAGATTTGCCTCCTATACAGATGATCTATAACCACCACAGCTCATGTTATTTCCTCAGAAGAAAATTAAAAGCTCCATCTGAAACTCACTTAGCAGCTGGTTATTCTGTATTTCATACAGAAAGCAACACCCGTAAAGGTGAAAATGAATAATGATACATTCCCAAAGAAGCCACAAAAATTCAAATGCAAGATTTATCTGGAGCTTTGATAACCCAATCCTCTTACAGAGTTTATAAAATAATGCTCTGTGCACAAGGACAAGAAAAAAAAAAATCATTCCACTCACTGTACGAAACCAAAGGAACTTACACCTTATAACAGAAAACCAAATTAAACAGAAAGGAGAGGCCTAGCAGGCCTGTAATTCGTTAGGAGCACCCCTGGGCCTCTTGGGAACAGCCTCACACCCTCCACACAGCTTGGGAATGTATGGTTAGAGGAGGTCAAGACTAGAATCAGCTGAAAATTTGCTAAACCAAAGAACGGCTAATTTATTTTACACTTTGCTTGGCCTCGGTACTTGTCTCCTCCCTTGTTCTACACCCAGAAAGTTTCCCTACTCCTATCTCCTCACTAGACCAAGCCCCCCTCCGTGCTCCACAGTTGGTTTTTATCACCCTCACCTCCATTCCAGCCACAACCTCCCCCTGCACAGCCTTGCCCAACACCACTGTGTCTCCCTAACACAGAAACACACTACTCTGCATCACACGAAAGAAAAGGCAGATGGACTCAGTCTTTGCTCTGAATGGACTTCAAATCATTGACTAAGCATGACCAACATGCTCTCCAGAGCTTTAGCTCCCTGCAGAATTGACTCAGGGTGTCAGAAGTGAGACAGGACACAAACAGAAAGGCGAAGGTAACTGTCTAAAGCACAAGCTGTTCTGCTTTGCAGGAAAACGCTGTTCTCCAGAAATATTTTGCTCCATCTTTACAGTTTTCTCAAAAGGACCCGTGTGCCACGTTGAAGCTTTTTCTTCTTCAACAGAGCTTGACCACAGACTCAGAACCAAAACACCCAACACATCCCTGTCCAGCAGAGAAGCCACTAGGCGTGAAGTGTTATCGAGACAAACTGCATCAGCAAAGAAGCTGTGTGGAGCACGGCAGGCTTGGGCTGAAATCAACATCTGAGCTGGGTTTACAGTCCAGTAGCAATACAAATGGTGCCGAACAGCCCTCGGAAACACGCCTGGTCTATCTCAAACCTGTCAGACTGCAAACTTGCACAAGGATTTGCTTGCAGCATCCGAGATTACCCACGAGATGACAGGAGTGCTCACAGTCTGGGGAGGATTGCTAAAGCCAAGTTTGACTGGCAGGGATGGGAAAGCTTCTGGAGCCTGGACACACAGCAGATCAGCTGTGTATGACAGACACAATCCCTTAGTAAAGGCTCCTATTATTCCTTTATGTATGTACAATATGGAAAATACTGGTTGCATTTTAAATTTTTAATGCATCCCCCGTTCACAGCATTTCTTATTTTTGCTAGAAGGGAGCTTCTGGGCAATGTTGCTGCCTGTACACCTTGAAATACACCATCTCTTCTATAACGGACTGCAATGAACAGAATGATGCACATTAAGAAAGTCAGAGTGTTTCTAGCTGCTGGGATAAAATAGGTCAGGAGAGCAGAATACAAGGAACTAGCTCCCACTGATTGGAATAACATCTAAAACCAGCGTTTGTACCCCATATTTTTCAAGCTGTCCTTCCAATAAAGGTCCCAGCTCAGAAAAGAAGTACAGAAGAGTGTGTGACCCAGCTATAAAAGTGTTCTGGCATCTGAAATAGGTGATAAAAGCAGTGGGGGAAAGAAAAGCTTCCAGGTACCTCACTCTCAGCCAAAAGGGAATCAACCTCTGAAACGAAATTAATTAATGGGGACAAGTGTGGTTGGGGTCAAGAGGAATGATCCATATTAACTGCTCCCTCGTCTCAAATGTCATGGAGCACAATTTGAATGGTGAGGACAGACACAGATGTTTGGCTGCATCAAAAATATGTTCCTACCAGGAAACAAAGCACAAATCAACCCATTCTCTGAAGCTACAGCAATTTAAGGGAAAACAAACAGATCTTAAACCAATCTTGCTCTAACTCCTTCAAATCATGTTTTGGACCAGGAAAGGCTTAGCAAACACCAAGAAAATAAGCACTTGGGATTTGTTTGTGTCCTGAAAGACACAAAGAACTTCAGTCACCTGTGACAACCTGTACCACAACAGTGTGAAATTCTGAGAAGAGGGGCCCCATTTGAGGAGCAAGACACAGTCTTCTGAGGAAGATAATAAATGAGTTCAGGAACATTTCACTACTTTATAAAAAACTGACACTTTACATGTAATACCTGATTAATTTGTCCCTGAATTGGATAGAGACTTCTGGTCAGAAATGGGTCAGGTTGACCAGAATTAGCAGTTAGCAAGAGAAACGAGGATAGGAGGGATGTGTGAAAAACTGCAGCACTGCTGGTTATCAGAGCCATGTACTGTGTACTCCTCCAGAGAATAACAAACTACTTGACAGTTACAAGACCACAATTTTCTACCTAACCTACAAAAAAAAATTCTTTTTTGCCTGAAGAAAAATTAATTTTTCAACACACTGTAAAAAAAAAAAAAAAGGCAAAAAAACCCCTCCTCGGTCAGAAAACCCAAACAGTCTTTACCACTACACCTTGGAAGACATCCTCTCAGCAAACCCCCACAGAAAACACATCCCTTTGTAATCCCACACAGTCTGCTACAGTCTCCAACAGATGCCCCAGAGATAAATGCTACAAAAATGAGCCAAATTATAATGGGACTCTGTAGAGCAGGGCAACATAACATACAATTACTGTAACCTTGCCCTGAGGCATTTCACAGGGAGATGGGGGAAAAAAAAAAAAAGTAGTCTGCATTTAAGTATTTAACAGCTTAAATTTTTTCTTAAGTGGAAAAATAGAAGAGACTTGTTTTCCTGCTCTTCTAAAGCCAGCAGCATCGGGCTGTATTAATTAGATGGAGAAAAACTGACTGATGGATCCCCTTGGTGAAGGACAGGTTTGCTGGGCAGCCATGAGATGTCACACACATTAGTTTCCCTCTCGTATGAGTGGAAAGAAGTAGAGTGCAGTATTGCAGCAGCTCGTTAGTAAATGAGAGAGGCAGATAAAGAGTGGAAAGAAAGCAGTAACTTCCTTAGCCCAGGCAGCGACCAGGCTGTTTAGAGAGTAACTTTGTGTGGTCTGAAGAAATTGGTTCCCTGAAGACCATTGAGAGCACCTGGAATTATCCGTGACACCATCCCCGTAGCATCTGTCCCTTAATCACAGCCCTGCTTTGCAACACATCCAGAACCACCCCGTGCCTGAGGCATGACAAAGTGGACAGCAGACAGCTATTTCTGTCCACCTCGACAGCCCACTGCTTCATAGTGAGGGGAAAAAGAGCCACCCAGGTGGCTGGAAGAACCAGGCAGTGCTTCCAGAACTGGATCTGGAAAGAATTAGTCTCTGCTACAGCAGAAAATCTTGCAGGACACAAATATTGACAAAGATGGACCTCTTAATAAAAGCCTAATTTAGCTGTTTTTCCTAAAAAGGCTGCAAATTCCCGTCCCCCCCCCTCATGTACAAAATGCTCAGTTATTAAGCTCACCTGGTTAATTCTCCACTGGTACTTCAGTGTGGTTCAANGATAAAATAGGTCAGGAGAGCAGAATACAAGGAACTAGCTCCCACTGATTGGAATAACATCTAAAACCAGCGTTTGTACCCCATATTTTTCAAGCTGTCCTTCCAATAAAGGTCCCAGCTCAGAAAAGAAGTACAGAAGAGTGTGTGACCCAGCTATAAAAGTGTTCTGGCATCTGAAATAGGTGATAAAAGCAGTGGGGGAAAGAAAAGCTTCCAGGTACCTCACTCTCAGCCAAAAGGGAATCAACCTCTGAAACGAAATTAATTAATGGGGACAAGTGTGGTTGGGGTCAAGAGGAATGATCCATATTAACTGCTCCCTCGTCTCAAATGTCATGGAGCACAATTTGAATGGTGAGGACAGACACAGATGTTTGGCTGCATCAAAAATATGTTCCTACCAGGAAACAAAGCACAAATCAACCCANTCAACAATCAAGCATCAAGTTACCTAATCTGCCTTGAGAAAGCTTTGGGTTCTCTTCCTTCTCTTTATGAAAACTAGCAATTTGAAAGATAGTGTCTTTAATGGATTTGTACAACTTCTGTGATTAGTTTTCTGATTTTATCTGCCAACTTACTGGAGATCAGTTTTAGGGTTGGTGTACTGTAGTCTGACTTTTAACATGGAGCTGTCAAAACAATATGGGGTTTTTCCTCCTAAAAACAGACTGCTATACATAAACCTGTGAAGTCATTCCTTTACAGGTTGATGAACAAACTTTTAAGCTTTTAAGCTATTAAACCTATAGTAGTACCAGTGAGTTAACAATGGTGACTGCTCTTTTTGTTTTTAATATGTTTGAGTGACCCTTTACAGATATTAAATACTTTAAATATTCAATTTTACAGACTAAATTAGGAGTGCTTTAGCAACAGACCTTTCATGTTACCTGTGTAAAGGTTTCAGTGTTCATTTTAAAATAGAATGTTTAATGAGGTGACAAACCCAGTAGCATGATCTTGCCTATCACCCTTGTCTTCTAAAATAAGAAAAAAATGGTTTCCTTTTGCTTTTTTTTTTTTTTAGAGCATCAAAACAGCTCCAAACAGACTTCACGTACTCAACCAAGAGATGAAGATTTTGAAGGGGCTCCATGGAATTGTGATAGCTGCACCTTTCTAAACCACCCAGCCCTAAATCGCTGTGAGCAGTGTGAAATGCCACGGTACACCTGAAAATCAGGAAGGGGCTGCATGGGGTTGAAAACAGGCTCTTGAGCCCACAGCTGTAGGAGAAGGAAACATGGGGAACCTTTCAGTCCATCTGCCCAGCCTCTGCTAGTCAACAATCTCCATATTGCAAGGGGTGGGAGCAATGTGTTAAGATGTTTCTGCTTGTGCCACACTAAAAATAAATAAAGGGTGAAATTATTTCTTAGCCCCTTGCAGTGGGCAAAGCAGAAAATAGAACCTGAAAATGTAAAAGGATTAATTTTGTGAAGAATGTATGCAGGAAAGCAAATAACTACTGGGTTTTAGTCCTGTGGTTATAGTTACTGCTTAGTGGCTCTAAAAAAAAAACCCAACAAAACCCTCAACAAAACTGTTTAAAAAAAAATAAATTGCAGACTTTTAGTAATGGTGTGAAATGTTATACTTAACCAGAAAAACTGAAGAGCCAGAACTTACTTAACCTGGCCACACTAGCTGGAAAACAAAGGCTCCCTGTGCTTCTCAATTGTAAGCTACTGAAAAAGAAGACATAAAAATGCAGATAAAATTTTGCAATCTATTAAAAAACAAAACAAAAAAAAACAACAAAAACCAAGGAGAAGGGTATTTGTTAATTGCTGCTTTTTTTTCAGGGTAACTTATGTCTACAAAAAAATTGCTGTTTGAAATTGTAACCTAAGGTGACTAAATGAGATACCGTATGAGTGTTACAGAGAGTTTAATTAAAGGTAAATTTTACAATCCCTTTTGCTTGTACAGTGCTCACCTGGCTGTGTCAACACTGGTACTTCAGTGTGGTTCAATGATATCTCCACCATCACCTCAACAGCTGAGCAACCAACCGTGAGAATAGGATTACTTTTTGGTACTCCTTCAGAAAGACACAGTGTTTTGTTTTGTTTTGCTTTTAAATTGGTAAAAAGGAACTTATCTCAATGGATAAAGATCACCCTGTCTATACAAGCATCAGAAAGTCTCTGCTCTAAACCAATTTGCTTCGTTACATGCGCAGATGCATAAAAGGTTGTTTTTCAGAATGTCAGACAGATACTACAGTAGTTCGTTCACATCTATCAAAGATTAATGTGAGAGAGGCTCTGCAGCACACGACCAAAGCCATACAGCTTTGTGCTTAAAACTGTGTCTGGGTTTGCTGGGATTACAACAACAACGTCTAGTTTTACTAGTGCCTCACTAGGACCTTTGGAACCTTGGTTCCTGAAGCATACACAATTATTATGAAGCATATACAAAGGAATGCATCACGGTTCCTCCAAGTCCAACCAGTATCTTATAGAAACGTGGCATCAAGAAGAGCAAGGCTCTTTTTCACAAAGAAGAGCAAGATTAAATGCTTCTTCATCAAGAAGAGCAAGATTAAATGCTCATGCTGATGATCAAGCCACAGGGTGCACACACAACAGGGCTGAGCTGGTTTTGTCACCTTTGCCAAGACCCAATAAAATGCAGGTTACAGTTCTGCATCTGAAACTTCCAGCCATCACCAGCTGTCAAGGAAAAACGCTTGGAAAGGACATGCAAATTAACCTGGAAGCCACACCAAAAGCAGTCAGAATTACACTTGGTGACCACAGGACATAAACTCACCTGCAGGCAGCTGGGGTTGCTATTGATGCTGCCATTCCAAAGCAGACCCATTAACAGCACACTTGTGCATCTCAAACCAAACAGCCAGAGGGGAAAAGAGGAAAAAACATTTCAACACCCTATCACCCAAACCCTCTGATCCTTAGAATTAAACTGATTCCCCCCAGTTTTCAGAGAGAATGGGGAGAACCAATCTGCACCTTCCCCAAGCCCACAGGTGCTCACTTCACTGCCAGACAATAAAACCCCTGCCAAAGTCATCACATTAAATCTGAATCTTGCCAGTTTATCCTCTACAACCAAACTGCTCTTTGGGAGACAGCTATAAATGCAAATGCAAAGAACCAACTTGTGAAAAAACCTCTACAAACAGTAGCATTAGCACAGGTAGCTGCTATTGCTTCATAGACTTTCTCCTGCAGAGAATGCCCCATAGAAGAGCTCCAAAAAAAATAAATAAAATCCAATCTTTCCTCCTTGAGGATCTGAAGATGAAGAATCCAACATTTTGTGATACTTTATAATGCAGCACCATTCTCCTTCAAGAGCTATTTTATGTAGAAACAGGCTTTGATGCAAATGGAATTAAAAGGACAATATTAAGCAGAGAAATTAGACCCTATTTCATCTCATTGTCTCAAATGGTGCCATTAGCAGCACTTAAAATAATGATAGTTCAAGATAATTTTAATTATGTTTCACGCTATTTCAGGGTGCACTGATGAAGGACAAGGAATGAGAAGTTCATTGTAGTGGGCACCATCAGTCCATCCCACACCTGGGATACAGACCCAAACTTCTCACACTCTGCTGACACCTCTAACTCCAGGACCACCAACTCCCAGCATCTTGGCCAAATTCCAACTGGGTAATTGGACTATGTCTACAATGCTTATTTATTTCTGGAGTTTTAATTGGGTAAGCACATACATTTTCTTTTCTAGATAGTCATGAATATTGCTGAGTGCTTTTCAGGATCTTTAGTTTACTGCACAGCTGACCCATGCTGCTCTGGGTCAAACCAATTCTAATGATGCTCCAGTTTGAACACTGGCTAATCGTCCACGGATTTCTAACAACAGAAACAATACAACTAAAAAGAACAACACATTCATCCCTCCTTCAATAGTAGATCACACAGCACTTACAGGCTAATTTTTTCCCCTCAATGTTTATAATAATTCTGCCCTATCCTCAAACCTACCAGCAATTAATTCTTTGTGCACCACTTGCAAATTTCCTGCAAATTCCCACTATGAAGTAGGCTTCAATTTAATAAAACAGTCATATATCAAATATTTTTTTTCTGATTTCATTATCATGCTCTAGAATAATGTTTATTTTATCTTCAATCATCAGCTAAAACACTGCTACTAATAATTTATATTTGTATATGGACACAAAGCCTGCAGAGGTGGCTTCAGACACATGGGAGAGTATTCACACCTTTTATGGGGTGTGCAGTTTAGGGGTGTAGACAGGAAACTCAAAAGCTGCTACTTAACTACTGTAGTTTCCAAATGATGAGTCAGAGTCCTCAGGAAACTTTATGGACTATCTAAAGAACTCCGGTTTTCAACAGACTCTTGAATTAGATGCCTGTTTTGATATGGTGACAGTGGCTCATGTTTTCTATTACAGTAATTGGAAAATGTGTCTAAAGCTTCTAGATCTCATTCTTTACCATTACATTCCACAGGTTCACAATTTTTTATGCAATCAGATAATTACACCACTAGTTATGCATAAATATTTTCATAACTTTGACAATTACTTTCAAATAGGAAATAAAATGTTCAACTTGAACGCAGGCTTATTTTCCTATTCCTAACACACTGAGTATCGTAGGAAATCAGAAACTGATCCTTTGTGCAGTCACAGTTTCATATTCACAATTAAACAGCAGATTTTGATGTACAGTAAGCACATCAGACAGGCAATTAATTGCCTTTATAGCACAGAGTACTCTGTTATAAACGTCTGTACCGAGAAAACCGTAGTGCTTTTCTACTAAGCATTACTAAACCCATCAGAAATACAACAGAGCAGAGCATTTTCACTGTCCCACTCTCCCCCTAAATACCCTGCTGAGAATATATTTAGCCTGGGATGGATAAAAACCATAAATGTTGAATCATCATCACATTCTGGATGATCTCCTTTTAACCTAATCAGCCTAAACTAGGACCAGTGCAGCTGAAAAATGTGTATTAATGTAGTAGAAGCATCACCATGCACATCAGGTCCAGATAAAAGGGCTCTGAGGCACATCATTCTACAGGAAATGAAGCATCAGTGATGAGCATCAGTTTCTCATTTTAAATATTCAACCAGGCCATGGGACTTTGCCCTTTCTAACTGGGACTGAAGAGACGACTGGAAAGGTTAATTAAATGACTGGCATGTCAGAGGGCCATGGTGCAGTATTTGTAGAGGAAGGGCTAGCCATGGAAGGATGTGGCTTTAAGTCTGCAGGCAGCATCAAGAGCAGGACCCAAAAGCCACAACAACATCAGGACATCCAGGGAAGTCGAGGTAAATCAACTAATGATGAGAAGCTGATGTACAGCAGTCTCAGTACATTAAATCCCAGTGTGAACTCCCATGAGAGAGCACAGTCACCCTCCTGGTTTTTAGCTTTAAAGCTCTTTTTCTGCTGAATGTTGACATACACACACCATTTAATCTGCTTTAACTTGTGCTTCACACCCGCCACAGCAAAACTTTCTGCAGCATCTGAAAGAAAACAAGGCTGGTGGTTTAGATCACACAGATCACAACTGGGTGTGGTTATGCCACGGCTGAGCTTCTCCTTTGGGAGGATGATTTGGTTAAGGGTATTGCTGGGCACACAGCAGATGTGATGGACAGCAGTTCAGTTCTGTCCTCAGAGCTCCCTGCTACCCACTCTTCACAAGCATTAGTTTCTAATTTTTTCCTTTTTTTTTTTTTTAAGCAAGCTGGTTGAGGAATTGAAATCCACATGAAGACGACTGAGATTTTTCATCCTAAGCATTTACTAGGGAAGAAGAAATCCACACGTTCATTGCAAGCTTGGATTCCTACTACAACATCCTGAATAACTCCATAAAAGCTTTGCAGGTGAGAACTATAATCCACCACACAGCTACTAAGGCTTTCCTCTGTTGTAACACAAGCCACGGGAGCAGTTCTTTGAAATAGTAAACAAAAAGTGCCCAAGGCATTAAAAGATAATATTTTGAGAAAGGAAAAGAAAAGAATTAAATGTTGGAAACAATCATAATTATGTTTTAAAGAGAGGTTTTGATTGCTTAACCTGAGTCACCTAGGGCATAATGATTACAAAATTCATAACTCATCCCCATCAGAGAGTAAATGGAAAAGTCTTAATAATCTAAAAACCATTGCAGTATCTCTCTCTGTTTGGAGTGAATCAATGATATTTATAGCTCCAGAGGTATTGAATTTCTTTTGTATCAAAGAACACCAATAATAATGTACAATTCCATTATGGAAGTGCAGCTCAAGAAAGTGAGCACTGTCTTAAGATTACAAAAAAAAAAAGAGAAAGTCAAAACTATGATGCCAAGAAAACATGTCAATCTTCTCCCACCAGGTGGAACAATCAAATCATCTCAGGTGTTTGTAGCTCACCATATAAAAATGAGATGAAAAACAGAGACTAGTAACTATCAAGATATTTTATGTAGTTTGACAGGAAAACTTTACAGCCCAACTCCACAAAAAAATATTCTGAGCAGATTAGTTACTTACATAGATATATATTTAAAAGAAGTGAACAGAAAACAGCCCAGAGTTTGCATTAATTCTAAATTCCAAAGTAATTCAGAGATACAAGCGTTCCCTAGGAGCAGAATGAGAATGTATGATTGGCAAAGAAAGAGGAAAGTGTCTGGCCTAATAATTCCATAAACTTTTAGTAAAACATTTATTTTTTTCTTTTGCCTGCAAGAAGAGTAGTTCATTCTCTGGTTGCTGCCTGGCTTTATTCTCCCACCTATGAAGAGTGTCCTCAGGCATCTTCCAGCAGTTACAGAGGGACCTATGGGAGTCATTAAAGTAATTAGAACTGCTTGAATGTCAGCAGCAGATGATGCCATGGAGGACAACATATCCCTACCCTACTGTTAATGTGAGATGTTAATTTTGTGAAATCTCTTCTTTTGTGTTCTGCTTTCTACATTAACTTTATAAAGCAAAACCCAAGAGAAAAGACCTACGAAGATCTCAGCAAGCAGGGTATCAAAAGGGGTTTGGTTACCACCACAATGACACTTCTCTGTAACCTTAAACTACTCACCATCTTCTTTGGTGGGACTTCTAAATACTTAGGCAGTCAACTGACTCAAATAATGGGAATTTGAACATGTGAGAAGGTAGCTTGTGCTTGATACTTTGGAAAAAGCAGCAGCTAACTTGACTGTTGTTTTGAAGGATGAAAATATCACTTTAGCTGAAGGCATGATGTAAATTCCAGATGGTGCTGAAATCAAGCTCAGTACCTAAGCCTGAAACCAGCCCAGGACTGGGAGCTCCCTTCCACCCTGGGGCAACACATGCCACAGAATGCACCACAACTGCTACTGAGCTTGGGGACAACCAAGACAAGAATCATCTCAAGAGCTTTAATAAAGAAGAAATTTCCCATTTAGATGAACAACAGATATTTGAGCACAGCTAAGCAAAAGCTGCTGCTTTATATTACAAATAACAACAACAAGAACCCCCTCCAGATAGCCAAGGAGACTGTTCTTTCTTGCCCCAGATTTTCTTGGTCCAAGTGCAAAGCAACTATCTGAAAAGGCAACAAACCTAACAGATGAGTACTTCATGAGCTCTAAGTAGTACTGCTGGCTTTCTAGACTAGCAACTGATTGTTGTGAAATTGTGAGAGGTCATTACACTAAAGGAAAAAAAGATCCTGGATATTAGAAAGGGCTAACACTTCAATCTATATGCAACATGAATTCATTTTGTTTCTCTTTATACTTTGCTATTCTTAGACAGATAACGGCTTCATGAGACCTGATTTATTGTCCATGTGTATCAAAATAGGAATGTGCTCTTACGTTTCAAAGCATTAAATGAGATTTACTCCACAGTAAGTTCATTCTGACTTGGCGAAGCAGGATTTTCCATGCCTGGCACTTCTGCCACAATAGAAAATCTTCTCCCAGAAATGCAGAGCTTAGTGAAAAAGTTACTATTACTAGTGTCATGATCCTTAATATTGACAGCCCAGGCCATCAAACATAACCAGTCTATGACCAGAACTGTCTGGAGGAAATAATGGATTAAAGAAGTGGAACCAGCAAAGTACAGTTAAAAAAAAAAGCAAGTGCTGTCCTCAGTACTCCTGGGGACTCTCAGCATCCCAAGCTGCACCACCATGGTCCCTGTGGCCAAGGCTGCTCCCTGACCAGCGACAGGGCAGGAGGTGATGGGCTGAAATACAGAGAATTCCCTTTAAAGGTACTACACTACCTCCAGAGGTGACTTCCAGCCTCAACTACTCCATGGTTCTGTGAATTCAAACAGGTCTGCTCTCCACGTACATTAGTATTGCTAGCACAGTCATTAACAACTGTGTCCTTAGCTATGTATAGATCTGGAATCCAATTTAAGAGACTGATAAAACATCCTATATTTTAATAGGTCATGACAGTGATGGTCTGATCAATACAATCCCCAATTCATTACTCATATTGCATTATTCTGTTCTCACAAAATAAATCATACTAAAATCACACACAGAAATGTTTTATATGTTTTTAACTGTTTGTTTCTGTTTAACTGCATATATAAATAACAGATGTTATTTCATATTTCCATGAAAGAAACACTATAGGGGAAACTCAGAGACTGCTTTTAAAGTGATTTCCCCAAAGCTACATATAGCTAGGATTGATTGGCATCACACTCATGGAAAAATAAAAGCTAAAACAGCAACAATAGGAAATCCTCTACACAGCACACATCTGTGAAGAACCATACCAGCTTTGGTCCCTCCTCCAACAGCTGACTCACAGCTGAAGGGAAAATTCAGATTCTTCTTTTTGTATGTATGTACAGTTCCAGACCCTTTGTCTGCATTTCATGCCAGGTGCTGTTCAGTACCTGTGTGCTACTTGTTTCACTGTTCATAAAGTTCTGCAGTATTAAGTGATATGCAAATGGCTACAACATTATGCAGTCAGCAGCAGAAACAAGCTGTGTCCATCACTTCAAATACATGCAGTCATGAAGAGATGTTGCTTCATGCAAGCAGCATTTCAGTTCCAATTTCCTTCTTTTAAGAGGACTCAGGGATGGATCAATACCTACTGCAAGATACTTGCACCGACAGCTGAACATCTTGATCTTAGACTGGCTACGATCAAAGTTCTTTTTCTCCAAATCCCATCTCTGGTAGTTGCATGGTTGGCCTGTTACAACAGGACCCAACCATGTTTGATTTGATCCAACTATTTTCTTACTAACGTTGTTTTAAAGAGCAAACATAATAATGAATGGAGTATTCAATATGTGCTCAATAATGGCTCCTGCAGCCTCCGACAGCGGGGTCATCACATCCATTTGATAAGTTTCATGGGAATCTCTAACATTCCCCGAACTGTCACCAAAGAACAGGCTGCAAGGGAATGAGGTCTTCCTGAGGAGCATATTATAAAGGCAGCTTTTATGATATACATTAATGGAGGTCAGAGGCAAGGCTACTGTTCTCATTTATGAAGGGAAAGCACTAGATCATTATGATGGCATGAGAACGGTGAAAAAATAAAGTCATTCCCCTGGTTCAGGCAAGATTAGCACATTTTGCCCAGTTAAGTCCTTTTCACTATAGAATTACTGTCTAAAGGTGCCTTTAAGTATAGATTTGCAGACAGTGTAGATCTGGGCAGGTGTATTGTATAAATTGCAGCAGGTCACTTTTTGCCTAAAAGTTACTAGGAATAGATACCCCAATTCGGAGCAGAAAATCAATTAAATGTTCACAGCACTTCTTGATTGACCTGGCTCTTTAGATGAGAGCAAACAACTCCAAAAGTAGACTAAAAACTAAATAACAGTAACTTTTAATTCCTGGCTTTTATTAGGAAAGTTTCTATGGTACTCACATGCAGAGTGACAGTTCAAGTTTCTCAGCTTGTAGATCCAAGCACTGACCCGTGCCTTTGAGGTCGTGTTAACCACTGTTAAGTGCATACTTGTTACTCATATAATTCTTCTTTAAATTACTTTAAGATAAAAGAAGCAAAGAAATAGCCACGTAGGATCAAAGATGATTGCTTCCCATTAAATGGCTGTCAGTTCCAGCAGATTGGCACCAACCTTGGATCAAAGGCAGTCACACTTGGACACTTCTAATAGCAGCATTCATGCCTGGGCAGCACTGGAAATCTTTAGCTTTGTTCTGATGCTCTCTCAGCACTGCACATGGTACTTAGTGTCTCTGGCTTCATACCTTCACTCAGTCTTGAATGAAGACTTGAGTTAGCAGAGAAGTATCTGAGTGAAGAACTCCCCACAACACATATAAAGCCCAGACTTCTTGTCATTTGAGAACAAGAGAGTGCAGACTGCACAGTGTTTACAAAGCCTGGTGTAAAAATCCACCACTCTTAATGAACTGCCCACAGGACTATTCCCAATGCTCCCCCAGCACTGAGGATTTCTGGCTATTTGAAATTGGCCAGAAGAACCATTAGAAGAATTGGGTCTTGGGTCTTAAATTCAGAGCAAGTCAACCAGCTATTGCAGCAGCTTAAGGCTGAGTTATACTGTGTGTTTTAACCATAAAATAAACAGATCAAAATCACTGCCTTATCCTAAAGTAGTGCAGCCAGCAATGAGCAGCTGAAAACTCTTCTTGAAGATAAATGAAAATCCTTGTCCTAATTTAGAAGGATCCTCAAACCAGCAGAAGAACCTGGTCACTACTCTGATCTCAGCTGTACCACATCTGTGGATAAAAGACCACCCCAGCATATTCCATGCATATACATTATTAACTTTTATCTAAGGGTATTGAAATGTGAAGGTTATTACGCTATTTTTCAAGACAGAAAAAAGCCTTTCCCCTAAATATCCTTCTTGGGCATTCATCTCTGTGCTCTTCAAGAGAACGCCCACTCTGCTCCCTCAGCAAACACCCCTGCGTTGGCAGTGTCTATGATCAAAGTTTTCTTGGCTTTCAGTGGGGATTTGGAAACACAACCTTTAGATAGAAAGGAGCATTAAAGAAAAAAAAAATCAAAACCACAACCACTGAAACCAAACCCCTTGTGTTTTGAAGACCTACAGTAACTCCAAAGACTTGCCTAGTACATGAACCAAATTCTACATCTCCAGGCTTTAGCTTATTAAATAGGGAAAAATGTAAAAATGCAGGACCTGGATGAAAGTATCATTCTTTTCTGCTCTATTCCCTAGTTTTTGAAGTTGGGGACTTTGTTCTTAGCAAAACTACTTTGGTAACAACTCTATCTCCCCTGGATGAAAATCTACGTCATGAAACTACCTGACCTAGTTTGGTTCCACTGCCCAGTTCTTTCCTGGAGAAATTCTTGATTAGACTCTGAGCTATTCCATACTACTTTTGCTGGCTGAAGCATTCAAATTAGTTATGAGACCCCTAGCAAAGTTGGTATGAACATTTTGCAGCTCTTGTGCTAACGCAGACTAGTAGATGTACCAAGAACAACAGTTTCTAGCATTACACAAAACAATTAACCTTTGCCAGCATTAAGCACTACAGAGACTAAATATAATAAAGCATTTTAAAAGAATTGTTTTATTCATATAGAGTCGCTTCTCAAAGGTAATTATGAACCAAGATGCACCAAATCTCAACATGTGACAATGTGTTGTGTGTTGCTCTGTGAAGTTCAAATCAGATGCCCTCAGCTCTGAAAAACTGTACCTAAGCCCTGGCACTGGTTTTTCTTACATAGCTAATTCTTCAGCAGGTAAAGCTGGCAAAGCAGCACACAGGGCACTCAGAGATTAAAAAAAAACAAACATACATCTTATAGAAATGTTCATTTCTACCCTGAGTGTACATATATGTTAATATGTATTCCAAACATTATTCATTCCTGGGTTAACAAAGCACATTTATCTTCAGCTTTTCAGAAACTGGAAAGAAAAGTGGGTAGAAGGAAAGAGAAGATGTATTTTTAACACATCCTATTGCCAGTTTCTGAGTTTTTATGAAGGCAAAGATGCCCAGGCAAGACAGCATTCATGGGATTCTCTACATAAGAAAGATACACCTGGCAGCACCAGATAAATATCTTATTAGCATTGGTATAAGGACCTTGTATTAATAAAAAATGTGAAACCTACTTAATATCCGCAAGATGAAAACTACCAACCTTTAAAGTTTTCTCTTTCTGAAAATCTGAAAACATATCTTTAGAAAATACTGAAATAAATTAAGGCTGCTCAAGCATGTTCAAACAGGAGGCTAACAACTCCCAGAGATCAGAAGGTACAGGTTTGCTATGGCTGATCCCATACCCCTTACAGAAGTCACACACACGTGCAGAAGGCAGACTGCAGCCTGACAAACCAAGGGGGTATTTGAGCCAAGGGTTCATTAAAACAATCTCAACTGAATATGCTCACAAGTATTTCACCAGTAATGTCAGCTCTTGCCAAGAAAAGAGATTGCCTGATTTCCTCCCTTTAACAAGTGACTAAATCACAGAGATATTGATATTTTAGTGTCTTACTAAAGGTCTATTAAGTACGTCACTGTTCTTTAAGAAGAAAAGGATTTCTTCATACTTCACCTCTGAGTGAAACCCCTAAAGCACTGTATCTATGAATTCAATATGGAATTGCAGAAAGCTGATTTGAATTTTAAGGTTTGATCCAATCTATCTATCACATGCATGAAGCTACCACAGCATCATCTACTATCAATTACATGGACACAGAATGTCATGTCCAGTGTGCAAATGGCATTTTTGGGTGGGTACATTTTTTCAAATCAGACTTTTCATTTTAATTGTCAAAGGGATTATCTTGTGATAATAGTCTGTTCTGTTTGTTGCCCTGGTTATTATCAGCTATGAAGTTAAATTACAAGCCTACAGTTTCCAAGACCTCCTGCCCCTCAAAAAAAATAAATTGAGGTGGGGGGGGGCGGGGGGAGAAAGCTTCCATCTTTCCACCCAGGAGTATCTAATCTAACAGGAAAAGGTGAATCCTGTATGACAGGAATTTTTTGGTTGAGTAGATGGGAAGCCTGAGGGTGCCAGAATGGCAGACCAAAATCCTCAACAAACCTATAAAGTGAATAAAGCAACATCTGCCCATGGAAAGATAGGAAAAGCAGGGTCTAATACAGACTGACACATCATAACTAGTGTTTATGTATATTGCCAAAACCATTGCCCTCTGAAATTCTTAAGTAAATTTCAGATTTCGTCTCTTAATCACTTCAGCATTCTGCTCTTGTCCAAATGTCTTGTCAAAAGGAATTACCATGACTTAAAAATTTTAAGTTCAGAGGAACGCTAGAGAAACTGAAACAACGTCCATGAAACATGGCACTTCTCATCTTAATTTTAAAACAGATTCCACTGTCATGATATGAGGCACTATGTTCCGTGCTCTCAAAATTTACACCACCTCCCAGGGCTGGAATAAGAAAAGCATGTTGAATAATTCCTCTCTTATCACTTACTACTGAAGTGTAAAGTAAATCCGACGCTGTTCAATAAAATTCCTCCTTGAAATCACAAGTCTCTCAGTTACTCTTTCTGTCTCGGTGGCATTGAGTATTCCAGGTCACTGCACAGGTTAAGTGAACAACCTCACAAATGCAGAAATAACACAAACTGAGACTGTTCCAATTTCCCCACAGTAGCACTTTAAGAAAGAAAATAATCAGATCTACCATCTCCTTCCAGATCCGCACCCCCTGGCTCTTATTTATTTAAGATTTTGGTACTTATGGCCTCCTTAACATGACAGCCTCTCCCTCCAGCCTTCATTTCCTTCTCATCTGCAGCATCCTCACTCTCTCCCACTGCTCCTGTAGCAAAGTGCCTTCTCTCAGCACCATCTGACCCATCACATTTGGTTAAAACTCCCTCCAATAAGGTTTTGGGTTTGGGGTTTTTCCCCCACGCTTTTTCCTCTCTGTACTCTTAAGTAGTTCCTTAACCCCCATATAACTGCCAATTAAGAGACTGTCTCCTCCAGAAGGAACACTCTTTGTGAAATCCATTTAATTACAGAAAAATGCATGGCTTGAATATAACACGCTCCTCTCCTGTTAATTCAGCTGTGGTGAATTTGCATGCTCTATTTTATCCCCTGGTTACAATATAAAGGAATGCTGGAAAATATTTTTTCTTTCTTTTTTTTTTTTTTTTTTTAATGATTTAAAAGTTCCTGCAAGTTGGGTAAATCCTGATGGTTTCACTCCTTTGGGGATTATTCCCACTGAGATCAGAAAGCACAACTTTGGCAACTGCTGCTATTCTAAGAGCTTCTATGGGTCCCAAGACTGTACAGGCTGAACGCTCACAAATACTTTAGATTTTTCTCCCGGACACATTCTTGTAGAAAAGTTACCTTACTGTAAATATAGGATGAATGTGAGACTAGGATACTTCTCCAGGCTGATGCAGGACATGTAAATAGGTTCAAGATCTAANAAAAAATATTATGATGTTTTAGCTAACTTTGCCTATTTGACATCATTTGAAGTAATGGCAGAAAGGTGTGGTGTTCTCACCTAGCAAAGTTTGGTCCTAAGAGCATGTTCACATAAGTAAAAAAGCCACTGATTTCTCAGGCTTGCTGTCTGAGCCAGTTTCTCAGCTGGTATAAATGGATAATGTAGCTCTGATGTGCTCTGTATCTCTGCCTTGCTGTCTGTAGAGTGTGCTCAGCCTGGCAAGCAGGGGGGTTCTACACGAAAAGTGAGCATCCGATTGACAACGTAAGATAAGCAGAGCAATTAAAACTCTTATTTGGAGCTATGAACTCTGGGAAGAAATTTATTCAGATCAACAGTTATCAAAATACAGCCTCTAATGAAAAGATGATACAATTTACCTGCATTTATCCAGAGGCAGCAGTGTTCATTACTGTGCCCTTTCACTGTGTGACGGGACAGACAACAGACACCACACAGCAGTTTAGTAACAGTCTTAAACAGCACAGCCTTCCTGATGGGTAATACAAGGAAAACATGTCCCCCCATTTCACTGCCTGGTCACCTCCATAACTTCCCAGCCATCAGCACCCACCTACTTCAACAGCTTCTTGTGCAATGACTCTTCCTCACTCTGCCACGCAGGTCAGCAAATTTCCAAGTGCTGCCTGGTCAGCCTGACCTCGCTGGGAGCTGAACGTCTGTGGTCCCTGCCAGAGCTCTGAAGTAGCTCCTGAACTCAAGCTTCCTACCGAGCAATGCAACACACAAATCACCAGGTGGCTCTATTATGTAGCAGTCACTGCGAAGAGATCCCAGCCTTACATAAGCCCCGGCTCATGCAGTGTAACCTTGGTGAGGATTTGAATGAAAATGCCCCGTTCCCTACAGAGAACACTCCCTGTGGCTTACACCTTGTTGGGGACAAAAGAAACAACGTGAAGATGCTGTTAACCTCTGGGAAGATGTGAGCGAGGCTCAGCTGAAGACAGAACAGTGAATGGTGGCTCTAATTGTTTAGTGCAGAATTTATTATGGTTACATGTAAACTCTCTGCCTTCAGGAAATTCATTTAGGGTATTTTCCTCTTCGGAGCCTGCAGTGGGATAACTGAGATGAGAACTGACTCTGCACACACTGAGAAGGAGGGCATCCTGCATTAAGAAAACCTGATTAGTCACACAACGTCTTCCTCCTCGTTTTATTGGCAATCGAAGCAATTTCTTTCATATTTTGGTAATCAGATTTTATCTCAATACGTGTGCATAAAGACAACAATCCTCACTGTATATTACAAGTTTAACTACCCTGAGCTTGGAGCTTCCAGAAAATTACAGATGCACATAAAAAGGTGCCTATTCTTACATCCCAATTAAAAAGGAACATATTTTCAAGTACTTAATCTCTCTCCTGTGGACCCAGTCACTAAAATTTGCAGCAAAAGCAATTGGATTTACAGCCCCAGACTATTTAGGGAAGAGTAGGGAAGTACAAAAGCAAGCATCACAAGACTTCAAAATTGGCACCAGTACTAACTTTTTATGCTGTTATTTTACCTATTCAAGTTAATGTGATCAGTGCATAAAGCTGAACATCTACCTAAGTCCTTACTTGGCCAGGACTTTGTGAACAGTTGCAAAAGTAGCTGCCATAATTAATGTCAAGAAATTTTGAAAGGACAGGATTATGCACAGCTAAGTACTTCTTTTTTTCAAGCTGTAAAGACCAACTTTACATATAAGCAAAAAACACCCCTGGGTATTTTCAGATGCACTACATCCAAGTGCCTTGGCACACATTAGTAAGGTAAGCCAATTTTCCAACAATCAGGAGGCGGGCTGATAGAACACAGAAGCCACTCTAACGATAAAGGAAACCTCCAAGGGCCAGAGATTAAATTCTATTTGCCTTAGGTCAAAAGATCTCCATCCCTGGCGACTGCTGGTGTACATCACAAAGCCATTGCTCAACTCAGCACAATTGGCAGCCGGAGATGAAGCCTTCAACGTTGGAATACCAGAGGGATTATAATTCAGAAGTGAGATGCTTGAGATCAGCACCATTAAGGAATCTTCCTCCTCACTTGCATCTGCCTGTAGCCAGATGGTATGAACCTGATGCCTTACAGAGGCATCCAGGAATTACCCCAATATGTCCGAAGAAATCACCAAATCACTAATCTAGCATCTCCCACTTTTACACCAGAATCCTTATTAGAGCAAAACCTGAGATGTATTTCACTGCATTTGGTACCTGAGTGAGCTTCTCACATTACTAACCAACTCAGAATCTTGCCCTAGACAAGATAAAAATCACTAATATTCTGGCATGTTAAAGTGACATTTTAATTGCACTGTGTATTTTAATATGCTCAATTAGGTTTTTTTAGCTAAATAGATGGTATGTCTTGATTTCTTTCTGATGTTTAGCTGTTACAGACTGACATAGTTAATTCTCAAAGTTTCATTTGTGTATCTTCATTTCCTAGCTTAATACAGACCCAGAATTTGATGGACGTTTGCAGATATACATGCATTTCCATATACAGAAGAGAGAATCTGAACATTCAATGCAGATGCCAATGTACTAACATAAGAATTAGCATCACAGCAGCAAAACAAAAACAAAACAACTGTCAGAAGAAAATCACCGTATTAAAATCTGCACCAGCACTGCCCAGACAAGATCCAACACTTGCAGGTTTATGGGTATGAGATGATTTAGAACATGCATTATGACAAGCCTTCATTTCTGTATGCAAATGTTTCCACCTGAAAAATGCATTTCTATGTGAGGAGGAGATGTGAATTTTGATACGTGTGCTTTGTAAGAACAAAACACACAAATGCACTGTGCTGCTTGTGCCCTATAGTACCTGTTGCTGCTCCCATCTCAGCTCTTATGAAAATCAAGCCCAGAGAAATAACCAATGATTTCTAAACATTCACCTGAATAGAAAATTGTGTTTTCTCAATTTATACTCTAGTTTCTTGGCTTTTTCTCCTTGAACACTATGAACAGAATAATGATCCTACCAATGAAGAACCCTTGTAATAACTGACTTTTACAGCTCAGAAAGCACCTCAAGTTCACACTGGCATTTAAACATCATCAGAAGCTGTTCATAACCACATATGTCAACATCCCAAGAGCACTGCTCTTTAATTCTTTTTATTTGTAAGCAAAGATATGAAAAACAACCAGAATCTACTTGAAGAAATCACTGTGAGGATCAACACAAATACCCACAGCACATCAATCCTCAGCATCCACTTGCTCATTTGTTAATCATTACTCCAGCATTTCAGGCATTGCTCAGATGAAATAACCCCTTTGATTGTCTATGCTGAGTAATGGCCAGAGCTCCAGGAAGGATCTGATTGTGGGTTTATGTCAGTCACCTAAGTAGCACCTTTACTTCAGACATTAAACTAAGTGTTTAAACACTGGCTGTACTCCAATTTTTCTGTTTCATTATTCCACAAAACTTACAATGTTAATTTTAAGGAAAAGGAGCCCTAAAAACTGTTCATACATTGCTCTCTGTGGCATCCCAGGAAAACGAGTCCATGTTACGTTGTCTGTTCACGTTACTACTTTAAACACTGTTCTCTCCTATATTTATTTGTGTAAGCTCAAAAGGATCTGCTCCCACACATGGCTGCTTGGAGAGCCCTATGGGCACTTCCGTGGCCAAAGTCAAACTGAATTGAGAACCTGCAAGATTAGTGACAGAGGCTACAGCTCAACCATGGGAGCTGATCTGTCCATGTCGATAAGGTTGCGTGCTTTAGCTATATGAAGAAAAAGGGTCAGCATCTCTATTTGGAATTACACCAATGAGCCACCTACTGCACACAGAGTCTTTACTGGCTGTTTCTTATGGTCAAGGTACCATATTCCTTATTTTTGGAATCTCACCTACAGGGGATTGAGGGGGAGCTTTCACATTAAAAAAAAAACAAAACCAAGCCTGAAATTAGGGTTTAACAAATACAATTCACACTGTCTAGTCTGGGGAAACAAAGCTTAGGACAAGCAATTTAAAAGCAAACAATATAGGACAGAACATTTTTTACATGAATAGCTGTTCATGTTCTGCGACTCGGTTAATGGAATGGGGGAAGAGAAAGGAAGAAGAAAATGGACCTTGTCAAAGTGCAGATTGTTCTGCATAATGAGGCTAAAGTGAAAACTTGTATAATCGAATATTAAAAGCTTTAATTATTTCTTTTTACTCCAGTCTGATGACACCCAGCCTGTAGCCCTCAAACATGACCTTCACTAAATCCATCCTCCCCTCTTCCCAGCACGCTGCTGCTCCTGGGAGGATGCTTCCCGAGGAGCACGCTGACCTGCAGCACAGCCAGGACAGCTCCTCAGCACCCCTGGCACCACACCTGGTGCTGCCCATGCCAAGCCCTTCCACTCCCAATCCACGAGTGCTGCACTGCAAGAAGGTAATGACCCAACCAGTACCACACCTCCTGCCCCAACTCCATGTGTCGCTGTCACAGCAAAAAGCGAACTCCCAGGGATCAGGTTATTTCTACTTGAACTCAGCAACTTCTAGGAAAAGCCATCTCCTGCCCCTGCACTTCTCTAAGTCAGCAGGAGTCTGAAGTTTGTGTTTCCTAATAATTTAATCATCTGAATCACAGGGCAGGAAAGCTGTTTCAGATGCTCCCATGTTCTTAGGTGGACTATTGCTATGCAACAATCTTCCCCTCCTATGACTTTATGGTTGGGTTTATTATTTTTATTTCACAGCTTATTCTCAGGACATGCATATTATTTTTGAATAACAAATTAAAAAATGAAAATCTCCTGTTAGCAGCAGCAATCACAGCACATTCCATTAAAAAAGAGCCTGTAACAAAACCTGTGATTAAATCAGTTTGGTTTGCCCTTTTTAAAATACTTCTGGATCTCTCAGGAAACATATTGCATACATTTATTTTCAAAGCAACGTAACAAATACAAATGAATATAAAATGGCATTATATATTTCAAGAGATTAGACATGAAAGAGGCATATGTAATTAGCTGTACCTAGCCGGACAGCAAATAACTCCATCCTGCCTTTGTGTGTGCAACTCTTGATTTTCTATTTAGTATAATCTCTCATAAGAAAAAAGAGAATATCCATGAAAAACAAATAAAATTGCTGCAGTGCCAGAACCCAGGATTGGGTTTCTACTGAAACCTCTCCTAGGGAAGCAATTAAAAAATCATCACCCAGGGAAGACAGAATATTTTGCATCACCATTAACTGCAGCAACAGGTTGAGTTTTAAGTCTTGAAGGTAAACTGTAGCTATGACTTAGAAACCTGTGAGCGAGTTAACTGGACACTAAGCCACAACAATCCTCTCAGCTATTCTCTCAAAGGAATCCATTTAAAAACCATTATTTGAACTGATACAACAGAACACATTCGTTTGCCTGTGGGTCTTGGCAATGCTGGCATGGAGAGAGGACTGCAAAGGCACTGGACTGTGCCAGGGCCAGCGTGGCATGTGCCTGCAGGGAGGCAGAGCATGGACCCCTGCACTGGGGTCACGACACTGTGGAGGGAAGCAAGGGCACTGCCAAAGGAGAAAAGTGTTAAAAAGTGTGTTTGCTTTATGAACATGCTGCATTTCCACCCATACACCCAAGGGTTTTTTCCCTTTTCTCCCAGAAAAGCTGTTTATGAATCCATTCAAACACATGCCCAAAGTCAGCAAGACTTGAACATGCCTTCAGCTTTCTGATGGATACTGGTGACTTCAGAGGAGGAATAAAACAGCATCGTGTTTCTATGACAAAACTTAGTTACCTAACTTTGTACTTTCCCTATCATTCTGACACCCATTCCTCGGTCACGGGGCCACTGCTGGAATCACAGTGCTTCCATCCATTTTTAACCAATGCAGTTAAGGTTTTTCAGGACTTCTTTAATGTTTCATATTTAAAGTTGAGTCCAATAACTAATGGTAGAGAATCAAGATTGGCAGATATAGAGAGTGAAGAGATTTGAGATTTCACGACTGCTTAAGATTACTACATATAGTAGAGCAGTAAAATATTTATCTTGCTGACAAAAATGATTTACAAAGGAGGAATGACTAACACATCGCTGACTGCTCTGAATATTGTTCCTCAACCTGACAGAGTGAGATCAGACAGACAGGACTGTAGGCACCTCTGTAAGACAGCCAAAAAAATCCAAGTCACCTCAGCTGCCAAGAGACATTACAGCAGATCTTTGCTACAAATCACATGCATCTGAGTCTTTAGATATTTCTATTTTAATAACTTTGCCAGCAGTGTCTTCTTTTGAAATTAATATATCTGCTCTAGTGGTTTTTGGTGTTCCTTGTAAAACAATGACAGCTAATAGGAAAGCACTGTCATGTATCCTGACTAAAGGTAATGTATATGTGACAGCTGTGTGATCATCAGTAGGAAAGTATTTGCAAAAGACAAAAAGAATAATTAAAATGAGCCTGCAGTCCTAGCTTTGGATTTAAATGTTTAAATGTTTTAATTTGAAAGAACAATGGCTTCTTGAAGCTCCTTCTCAACCCATACTGACAGCCTGTCATTCCTTAACCAGAGTTAAATAACAATTGTGCAAATCTGAGCACCAAACAGCAGATTATGCCTCGTGATCCCTAAAACAGCACTGATGCTTCCCAGAGAGCAGAGAAGCAGAGACAAACTGAGCTCTGCAACCTTTGGAAGCATTTGTTCCAGTAACAAGCACCTGTGGAAGTAAAGCTAAGGAGACAATGCCCTCAACTCTCTTTCCACATGCAGTGACTTCGTGCTGCCACACAGCAAACCCCTGAGCAAGCCGGGTGTCCAGTGGCACACCCTGTGTGTGAGTGTGTGTGTGTGTGTGTGTGCGTGTGTGTACAAACACAGAGCCTCTTCCATTGCTGACAGCCTCGATTTTCCATCAGAAAAATTAGACTCCAAGGCAATGAGGAAGGCTCAGGGACAGACCTGTGCTCACCATGAAGCAAAAAGTTTGTAACCACAGCCACAGAAGTGTTTCTCACTCCAGAAGCATCAAAAGCTTCTAAAAGTTAGATTATTTTTTTTTCTTCCCCCACAAAAAGCTGTCTTTTCCTTCCCGTGGAAGATTCTGCCTGACAACAATTTGATTTATCTAGGTTAACAAAATATTTTCTTGAAAATAACTTTCTTTTTTTCCCAAACAGCTCCGGGACAAGGTGCAAAGGAAAACAGGTCCCCTTTTAGTGAACTGCTTCAAACATGATGCAGCTTTCCTCTGCTGTCTCCTCTTCTCCCTCTGAAGGGGGGATCAGCCTCCCACTGAAGCTACCAGCAGGAATGTGCTTCAGATGGAAAGATTCTGCATTTTCCCTCTCTGAGAGAAACTTACAACAAAACAGTAGTAGAATAGCAATTATTTGCATTAAAGCAGAAGCTCCAAACCCCCATCGCCAAATAAGAACGTGTGTGTGTCTGAAGTGTTTTCCACCCAACTACAAGGCAGAAGTCAACACACCCAGGAGTGGTGCCCATCTCAGGCACACACTGATAGACCACTAGACAGACTGAATACATAAGGTGGAAGATAGATAGTTTGATTGCATTGCAGTGACATTAGTGTCACTGGAAGAGTTGTGACTCCAAATGTTCCGCATCTTGCTTCCCCTTCCCCGCTTGCATCCCTTCATGAGAATGCAAAAGGAAACAGAACACAAGTTTTTAATATAGCAGATGTTTATTAGAAAAAGGTCAAGCATTCAAAGAAAGACTGAGCCTCCAGACAGCAAGGCAATGCATCACCTGGCTGAAAGAAACCATTCTAACGTTGCTGATGTGCCTTTACCCACACAGTTGAAAGGGACTTATTTTTTGCTTTTTCATTTTAGTTTCTATGATTCCTAAAAGAAAATACTGCTGTAAATATTACCTTTAAATAAACACTTCATGATTTGACAGATTTAATTGTGACTAAAATAAAACAGCAGCAAAATAACAAAGGGGAAATACCAATCAAAGTATTTTCCTGTGATTTGGGATTTTGGCTTCAATTAGCTGTTTTAATTTTTCTAGTGGCTGAATTATTTATCTCGTCTTCCCTTCAGGGCATACACATCATGCTTTAAAACCATTAGGAATAGCAATCAATGTTTTGTTTTTCTTATTCAACTAAACAAGTAGCAGAGTCAGACCTTGTAGAACCTGGGAGATCATGCAGAAGATGCAGAGATGGAGCTGTTCACCATGTGGAAGAGATTTGTCCATGAGAGAGAACACCACCTGCACAAGACTCTCTAACCAACACACACCTTTCACAGCCCAGTGAGCACCAGCACAGGTACCAAACACCACATGCCAAGTGTCTGCAGCTCTCCCTGACAAGGATTCCTGGTGGTATCAGCAATGATCCTTAAAACCAGTACCAAGGCCACACCTGCTGACCATCCATAGATGCTAACAGGTAGATTCCCAAAGAGCCCCAGGTTCTCTCAAAGCCTATTTGCTATTTTCCTACTTGTAAAATACAAGAGGGGGAAAAAAAAAATAATTAAAAAAGATCATTCCAAAACCAGGAACATGCCTCTCTTGCAGTTTGTTTGTTGCATCCTCAAGTTTCTTGCTAAGTTCTGGTTTGTTGTGCTGCAAGCTTTGGAAGGGCCCTTAGACTAATACACTGTCATTGTATGAGCATTTGAGGACTCTGTTTTGCTCATAAACAACAAAAATATCATCAAGCTCATTAAAGCCCAACAGCAAAACTCCCACTCACTTCGACGGGTTATAATTTCACTCAGAATATCTTTGCAGTAACTGTTGGGTTTTTTTTCTTCTCTGAATTTCTGCCTGTATCAATCAATTCTCAAGCAAGTATTTGCCTTTGCTTACTGCAGAAGATGTCTCACTCCAGTGAGCATTCTCAAGATGTTATTGAAATACAGATATCCAGATCTGCAATAAATTTTGCATAGGAGGTGCTCTACAGTAATCAGAAAACAGCAGCAATGGAAAGCCAGGTTGCTTTTACTCCAAGCGTGCCACTTTGCAACTTTTCAAGTGCTCAATAAAATATAAAAGTCTTCCAAAGAGTGCTCTACACACATAACTTGCTCCTTTTACTGTAAAATGCATCTTATTGATTTATTATGTACTTTCAAGGGGAACAACACCTAGTCCATAAAACGAAAATTTAGGAGAAAGCCTGATGGTTGTAAAGGAAACTCCACACCATTAGTGAGGGGGACACAGATTCTCATCATTTCTGATGGATGGGTTGTGTTCTACTGGTCTTCCCATAAATAGGAAGAAAGAAAAAAAAAAAGCAACATAAACCAAAAAAAAATCAGTACCTCTAATGTAATGCATAATTTTAACCAAGTGTGTTATTTAGCAAATTGAAAGCTATATTTGTTAAAAGTACTAGAGAGCAGGATCTGAGCCTTAAATAAGCATATGAGGAAACCAAGTTGTTTGTTCTTCAGTTAAACCTGAAATCCTTTACCAACTTTTCATAGTATGGTAATCAAGATTAGAACGTGTTCAGACCAGTATTGATGATGTTTTTCTTCCCTTAACATTGACTTCTATTTCAATACATTTTTGTTTACAAAGTGTTTTATCGAGATAAAGTGCAAGCAGCCACTCACAGCTGGATATGGGCAAAGTCTTTCTGATTCTTGTTATTCCATCAAAGCAAAGGGCTGTGTTTGTGCAAAGTAACAAAATCACCTCTACCTCGGGAAAGATGAGATCTGTGTTGATGTTATTCAAGCCTACGTGGTAAGTGCATTTGTTCTCCTGATAACAGGAAAAAACTGCTGCAGTTTAGCAAATCACTGCAGCCAAAGGGGCTTTTATAGGAAAACATCCCACAGCAATGCCAGAGTCCACAGATAAAAATAGCTCATTTTCTAAGGAAAGTTTACTGAAGCTCACAACTGTGGTGTAAAGAACTAACAAAACAATTAGAAGTGAAAGTCAGACAACCCTATATAACTCCGACATGTAACACATCCATAAAGTCTAGACCTGCTGCTGTCCATGTAAATCTCACAGGGGAGGCTCTTTGGAGGAAGTTTTTAGCTGGTACAGCTCAAGAGGTGAAAGGTGTAACTCCTGAATCTGCAGAGATCCTGGCATGTACAGATCTGAATGGGAGACCTTTTAATACATAATATCAATATATGCTATACTACCCATCCCTTTATTCTTGATTTATTTAGGACATCTTTTGTTTTAAAAAATTACAAGTGAAGAGCAGGCCCTTCCAGCAGCACCGCTCTATAGGTCACCTTAAGAACACAAGAACCACCATCCTGTATTTGCTGGAGCAACACTTTTGCTAAAGAAATATAGCTTAAAAAAATACTGCCAAAACCAAAAGCCTTTCAGTCTGTGAGATAAAAGGAAAGCTGGTTCATCCACATCCTCTAACAGGAGAGAAATGAATTGCTTGCCCCAGGGGAAGGAGGATTTCTCTAAGTCACCAGCTCTCTAGGATGCTTGGCCCTGTCAAGATCACGTAGGATTCTTGGCTCACATTCCCAGGACTGGTCTTCGCTGAAAGCTGTGTTTTCTGGAGGAGAGCCTTGGTAGGGACCTGGACACTAAAGAAGATGACTGAAAGAGAACTTCTGAAATGCAGAGTGAGTCCAGAACACACTCCATGGAACATGGAAAGCAAGTTGAAGGGTAGATTTTTACAACAGGCCAATCTCCAAGCAAGAGTGGCCAACAGACTTCCCCATGGAAAATCACCCCTGACTTTGAAACACTTGCACAACTAACTATTGAAATTTAAAAATAAACAAAAAACCCACACATGACAAAGAGGAGTGGGAATGCATTCCACTCTTCACTTTCACATTTCTTTTCTTTTTCATTTAAAACATACACTTGTCCAGTGAAATCCCCCATAAACAGCATCATTTTCATCACTGATAACATCTCTAATTAAACTTTGAAATTTCCACTGCCATTAGTTTTTCCTACATGGCTCAAGTTTTGCTTGAAAATAAAAGCATTGAAGCCATTTCCTTTAGCTCAAACTAGTGAATTTCAAAGCCTACTAGATAGAATGAATTTTTCTTGGAAGGATAAAATTAAATTGAGTTTATTTGAAAGATCAAACTGTAAGGACAAGACTGAAATAAATGTTTGGTCGCAACAAATGACCTGCTATATAAATCAAGCTCAAAATACATAAACAAAGAGCATGCATGAAAAAAGCAAACATCCTTTCTGCAGGTTCAACTTAGGAAAATGAAAACTATAAGGAGGAATTCATGTGATTAACAGAAAAGCAGCTGCAAGAGAGCTGAGAAAGCATCAGCTAAAACACTGGTTCCCTTAGTCAAGATTCGGATCACAGCACTGCAAATGAGGGATGTCCCCACTGTGAACTTCAGTTGTAAAACACAGTAACACCAATATTGCTGCATTTATCACAGAGCAATTTAAATTTGACCTGAAGACATGCCAAGAGACTTGATGCATCTTTGTCTTGGATGTTCTCTGAGGGCTGCATAAATCAACATGAGCTGCACCACCCCTCGGAACGAGCTGGAAATCTGTGCCCTCCATCCAAAAGACATTGTAGGTGTTGGTGTTTTGGGTGCAGAAGAGATGCACTGGTAGTTATTTTTCATCAATGCTTTGCCTCTGTGCCAGACACAAGTTTTACTACTTCTCCTGCACAGCCTGCTATCTACTTGTCTGTTTCTGATGACTCCCTCTGCCCTTTGGCCAGCTCTCCCATGGGCATTCAATTAAAATTCTGTTTGCTGAGAAAACTTCTCAGGATTTTTTACAGCCCATTGCATTGTGCTTTAAGGTAGAAGAGAAATAAATGCAGACTCTAACTCTCAGTTACAAATATTTAATTTACATTCCAAGTGAATTTTCACTGCCAGTTCCTCAACGTGTAAGCAGCCTGTTGATACAGGGGTATTGTGTCACTGGCACTATATAGAGTGTAGGGGTGTACAACGTGTGCAGGCCCAAAAGCTGATTCTAACAGCAGGTACTACACACAAAACAACTCTAAATTACCTGCAGTGCATTCTTCCATATAGTGAAATGCTTACCAGACATTGTACTCTATTTGAATAATTAAAAAAACCCTTTCCCTCCCTGCCCTGCAGGGCTTGATCCCAAGTTCTTAGCCTGAATCCCTGTTTCTCCCTCATATCATGTGTTCAATTTCCATTTATTTTTTGAGTGCCAATAGTGGCCCTTAACTTCAAGTACTACTATTCAGAGTCAGTGCATTTTCCCTGATTAATTACTATGGAGAGATGATACCTCTGGGAATCAAATACATCGTGTGCTTAACTCCAGAATAGACAGTTCTTGTCAATAACGTATCCAAGCAGCTTAAAACTTCAATAGCCTGGTTTCTTATATACTGTAAGTGGTACTGAATATTCAGGTTTATTTCTCTGTTTCCCTGCCAGTAGGAAATAAAGAACGCACTTTTAGCTAAATGAGAACTGAAGTGCATTGGAAGAGTGCTATAAATTATATGCAGGCCACCAAATAAAATTCAATTTTCAGGTAATGTGAAGGTGTAATGCGTCTGGAGAAGCTGTTTTGCATATCACACAAGACAGCAGGCAATAAGGAGCAGGGAATGACTAAAACCTGATCTGTCACATGCAACTCTTGGATTGTTCCCCCTACTTTACCTCCTCTAATCGCACTGTTGCAGTGTTGATTCAGAACACGGCGGCCCATGAAAAATGTCACCGTTCTGTCGATGTTGCGGATCCGCTGGCAATTTCAGCAAGCACTGGATGCACATAAAGGGTGATAAGGCACTACATCCTGCCATGCTCAGCAGGTTTTCCATTTCCTCCTGCAATTACACATCAAACTGTTTTAGCTTCACAAGCTTCGGCACTATAAATGGCCTCAAGGCAGGAGTCTGCTTCGCACACTGATGAGTCTATCTTCAAAGCAGAGTGCGACCTCAGGTTTGGGGGAGAGATTTCTTTTTAATTTTTTTTTTTTTTTTTAAATACCCTTTTTTCTAGAGCTTTTAAGAGTTTACTTAGAGATTATTCCTACCATTATCTCCATGTACTCCAATTAACAGGCAGTTTTATATCAACATTAACTGAAGCTGCCTCTAAAAGGAGATGAAAGCCATGCATAGGCTCAGCACAAGCCTCCTCTGCGTAAGGAGCCTGTCCATAGCATTACACACACCTTCACATACTGGGCTTTTTCTATTTTATTTTTTTCTATTTTTTTTTCCCTACAAGGCTACCTGCAATTCCAGCCTGATAACAAGCAGAACAATCTGTTTTTCAGATGCTCAAAACCTTGCCTCACACTACAGCAATGCTGCCAAAATAGCATCTTTCTCCTGTTGCTCCATTCAAAGCGATTCATACATTCTGGTATAGATATTTCCAACAGTTTAATTTCACAGCTGTAACACCCCTTCCCCACCTCCTACATTCCTGTGCTTCATCCCCTTCAAACGAGGGGAGGCAGCTCCTCATCTCCTGTGCAAAGCCAGAGCATCCTCACAGACAGGGTGCTGCAGACCTGGCTAAAGCTGCGAGGCAGCCACTATTTTTCTCCTAAGTTTGATCTGTTCAGCAGCAAGACCTGAGGAGAGATGCAGATAGGAACAACAGGATTACCACAACACTGCCAGAAAGTTATCCTCTGATTTTATACTTGCCTCCCAAAGTGTGCTAACACTTTTGAGACTATACATGTTGGGTCTTGCCTTCCTGACAGGATGAGAGTTTAAAGCCGGCAAAATGATCGTATCATCTGAATTTCCAAGTTGAAGGTTGGGACTGATGCTAAGATGGAAAGAAGGTAGCATTTAAACTTACTACTCCCAACTACACTGGCACTTGGATTTATTTAAACATAGATACCTAACTTTACATAAAAACGGGGTGAGCCAAACACAACTGCAGTGGCATTTAGTGACCCAAATCCCAGCTAGAAATTTCACCTACTCACACTTCCCATGCCAGCCATGGGAAGAGAGAGGAGATATGGCAGAAGCCACAATCCCCACCAACTCATGACTAGCCATGACTAAAACCCCCACCCACTTCTGAGCTTAAGCCCTCAGAAGAACTCCACCAAACTCAACCCCACAACACCCATTACAACATCTGCAGCTCCTGTGATGCACATGGTCACTCCCATGGACAGGCTCTCAAAAACAAAAAATCTAAAAATGCATTTAACTCCTACAGGTGTTTCCAGCTGCAAGACCCCACTTGCAGTTTCTCCCACAGCCCATCCCCAATAGAACATTAATGGGAAGTTGGGACTGAAAAAAAGAAACTACCATTGACACAGCACACATAATTCTTCAACCCATCCCTCTTGGACAGTTGCACAGCAGCGCTCTGAGCTGCCTGAATTACACTCTTTGCCAAATGATGGCAATAGCAATATGAGAGACAAGTCTTAGGACAGGTCCGAAATAATAGGTGGCTTGTGAACCCTCCACCTCTACAAGACAACATGACAAAAGGACTGTCAGAGAAAATGTGAAGCAGCAGCATTTAGCCACTGAAAATGAACAGGAACAAACAGTCCCTCGCACGCCGTGAGTGACAGCTTGTTCCCCTGCCTCTCCAGTGACCCTATCCATGAAGAACATGGACCTTTTTTAATATGCCTCAGGGTGCCTTAGCATTCATTCCCAACCTTTGAAAAGCTCAGCTGTCACTGCTGCCTAAAACGGGGTTGGGTTTTTTTTAAATTACAAAATATCCTGAGCTAATGATGTTTAATATACACCTAATTTTGTGATTAAATCAATCAAAGCATATGCACGTCTGCCAGCCCTCCCAGCCAGGACCGCACTGTATCCGTCTCCAAACGCATTTTAACTTCCTGAGCAGCAAAGACCTTTCAAGGAGGGAGTCAACAGCTTCAGGCAGCACCTTGAAAGGAACAGAATGAATACTCAGATGATCTGAGGACTCCAAGCTGCCAGTGTGCGTGTGTGTGGAGAGGGCACCGCACACACGCGGGGCACCAGAACTATCAGCACAACCAATCTCACCAACCTCACCACCAGGAAGGAGAGATGCCAGCAGGGAAGGCACAATGGGGAGCTGCAGATGACCTTTAGAGGTCCAAACACAACACTCTCTTTGATTCTGTAAGAGGGTGTCTGATACCTGAATAAAACTTTATAAAGCAGAGCTTGGAATATTAGTGTGTTATTTAGTAAAACACAGAAGCAGTGAAACAAGTCAGTAATGAGCCTGAATGAGACAAAAACTGCAAGGAGAGCAGGAAACACTGCTACATCTCCCCTGTGTTTACTTAAGTCTTTGACTGTGATCTATGCCTCAGCAAGAACTGCACCTGCCCTTAATGTTTGTCATCACTGATACCTGTATCTTGGACTGGACCTTTGCCATGCCATGAGAAGGTATTATCCAGCCCTTGTTCTTAACTGCAAACTCTGACATGTTTGGCATTGCTTGCTACTCTAACTTAACCACATGCTGTTTGTAATAAAATGACTATTTTCTTCTTTCTTGGCACTTGGGAGGCATTGTTACAACACTTGCTGTAATTCTCAAGTGTCGCTCCAGACTGAAATCTCATCAGGGGTAAGAAAAACCTCCTCAAAATTCCCAAAATAAGCAACTACTAAAGTACGTCTGGGTGGGTTCCTTTGGTGATTTTGTTGTTGTTACATCTGGAGATGTTTGCTTGTCCTTCCACTGAGAACTACAAAGAAGAGAATAAGAAGAATGGGTGAAATTATGTGAGAAGGCAGGTGCAGACACAAGACACCAATCTGAAATAAAGACCACGCTGCTACCAATAAAACAAGTCCAATAATTTTCATACATAATAACAGCTTTTTCCTGCATAAAGACCATTTGCAAAGAAGCAAATTGGAGCTGCATTAAGTACTTGTTTAAAAAAAGCCTCATGAAATGTAGCTTACAATGGACTCCTCTAATCTGCACCAAAAGCAAGCCAGACTCAAGCAGAACTGCACCACCTGAGTTTGTCTTCTGAACGTGAGGTAGATCCAACCTTGCAAAGATGATTTCAGCGACTGTTTCTGACATGTCCTCTCACAGGTGAGGTTTGGTGATTATGGAGAAAGCTTGAGCCTTGAAAGGCTTGTGACCAGGAATGTAAACAAGTCGTGGTCAAAATTCAGATGATATAATGTAAAAGTAGCTTATATCACCTGTGAATAACCTTTGTCCCACCATGGTAAATAACGTGGTCAAGAGAAGCCTGTAACTCAACTGCTGCTGTACAGTATTTTTAGTTGTGGATGCTGGTCAAGTTAATGTCAATCAGCACAAAGAACAAGAGCCTCCCATCTTCAGTTTCTCAGGAAACCCATCTTTCAAAGAGAGTCTTTAATGGACTATTAAATACTACTGAGGAAAACTTAACCATGCTCACTTACTTAACCAAGAAACTACAAGCATTTTTCAAGCACATCACTTACCACATCCGCATCAGTAAGTGATTTTAGTGAGTATCTTTGTTCACTCGATTCTAATGTGTGCTCCCTACAATCCATCTGCAGTGTATCTTGCCTGAACAATTATGTCAAACATAAGGAAACAAAGCTGGCAGGAGGGAGGGAGGGAGGCAGAGCCACATGCCACGCCAGCCCAACGGGACACGGGCTGATGGAAATGGCACCTATGTGTAACTGCAGAGACTAGCTACTAAAGGCTCTGCAAAAGAAAATTTCTTAGATATATTAGAATTATTTGAAATTCAAGTCTGTTTATGGAAAAGTTCAGCTCCTTCAAAGCATAAATTGCAAGAGATTATGTTCAAGTCATTTCTATTACCTTGACATAGTTGACAAATGCACCATTGAATGATTTTATCACTACACAAACTCATCGTACCCATCAGCACACCACTTACTACTGGTAACAAAAAGCACTTTATAAAATTCCTTGTGTGAAATTTAAAACTTGATATGGCTTCTATCTGACAGCTATCATGTATTAAACTCACCTTTTAACTATGGTTTAAGCCAGCTGAGTACTCAAGTAGCCTTGGATAACTGCACAGAGAATAGCTAAGCAGCCGGAGATCAGAGCAGCTCAGTACCAACACTATTAACAGCATTTAAGTTCCTACAGAGTGTTTCCTCCAAGCACAACATCAGCCATTTCTGTGCCTCCAGACAGGCTGTGCAGACCTGTGTGAAGTGACAGCTGAGAACAAAAATTGATGCAGGTGGCTCTCCTGGCTGAACGTATGTTTTGCAAGAAAGATACACAGCTCTTAATCCTGCCTAAGCGTGGTGCACAGTAACACTAAGAAATTACGAGTACACAGACATCTTTATGTTTTGCCTACTTGGCAATCTATATTTTCTGTACACAGATTTATTTGTCAGTGATCCATATGCATACCATTCCTGAGTCTGGATAGAGGCGTATTTCAATAGCAAACAAAATCAAATCAAATGACTCAGGGTGTGGTGAAGGGCAAAAAACAGAACATTGGCATAAGGTTTAATTCAGACAAAAAGCTCAAACAATCTAAACTGCAGGAAATAATGGAATTGGCTCCAAAAACAACACTGATAATCAAAAAAAGCAATGAAGGTTTGTTTGGTGGCTTTTATTATTATTTAGGAGGGTTTGATTTCATGTTTTGGAGTTGTTTGTTTTTAAAATTACCATTACTTGCTTGTTTCCACAAAACTTTGGGCACTTTGTGACACTCAGCAGCAGTCATGTCAACGACAGAGGCAAAGCCTGAGTGTCTCCAGACTTGGCAATACCGGCTAACCCCGGCTGCTCCATTCATGCTTCTCCCCTTCAGGACTCAATCACCTCTGTGTGAAACAACTTCCTCTATATAAAAACATCTAATCCACCTAAAGGCTATAAATGATGAAACAAGGAATGAAAATTCAGGTTTGCTGGATGAGTCAGGCAGCACATCCAATTTGCATCCTGCAAGCAAACAAAACTTCTGCAAACTGAAGCCTGGAGAAACAATGATACCTTCAACATGCACATTTCTTGCTGTTTAATCAAAACTGTTTTCTTTTATATTTTTGTGTATGTTTGATGCAATTACTGGGAAAGTTTTTAGCTTGTTATGCAGGTTGTCAGAATAGATGATCTAACAGTGCCTTCTGGCCTTAAAAATCTATGAATCTTTGATACATTTCTCAGGAGCTGGTGGAATATTGCCATTATTTTTAAAATGCCTAGGCATACACTTCTCTGGCAATCTGCAAGTTATTACTCACTTTTCATTTACTTATGCTCTACCTTCCCAAGAATTTGATTTCAACTTTGTATGGGGGAGGCACATCAAGGTGTGCTGCTCTCTAGTATTTCTGTGAAATTAAATTCTAATTGCAGTGTATTACCTGCATTGAACTGAACATTTTAAACTGGAATACTAAAAAAGCTAAACAGTCCTACTGAGATGAATCTACCTTAAATGTGACTAGACCCTGCACCCCTCCACCTCAGGCTGGCTGAGGGAATGTGCTGTGATTGACTGGATGCACCCAGGAGTCATTCAACCCTCTGACCCTGTTCTCACGAGCAGATGAAACACAAAGGGCTGCAGCACGTGGTGTTTCACACAACAGATACAGGACAGGTGCAAAGACAGGTTGAGATTGGTAGTAAAATCAAAACTGAGTTACAGAGGGAAAGAAAAACAACAAGCCCAAAAATATGTTTTTAAGATGGTCTGAAGCCTGCCCTTTACAAAGCAGGGTCTAGTCAGTCCCCTTCTCAGCCAGTGACTCCACTTCACCTGCAAATTCTCCAGTTAAAATACATTTCTAGTGCACTGAAAACATAGACAAAGCTACATTTTAAAGCCACTTCCTCTCCTATTTCCTCTGTGTGCACAATAAGAAGTGGTAGAACCAGTGCCCAAACTGGTTACGTGTAGGGGGCTCAGTTTGTTAAACTACCAGCAAACAACCTTTCCAACAGCTGAGTAAAGGGTGTCCTGAACACTTCCCTGCCTTATGAACTTTCCTTCCAGAGTTGTCCACTAAAACTGCATTTTTAAAACCAATCTGCATCAACTGGAGCTATCCACAAGCAGAAGAATATTCTCAGTACAGCAGTGGAAGCACTGGAGAGATTTCCTCCATAATCAGAAGGGTATTTTTCTCTTGAAGCTAAGCTGCTTTCTGTCACCAACAGCTGCTTTGTAGTACTAACCATGACACTTTTTTCATAGTCTACAAACCCCAAACACACTGCTTCCACATATAATAGCAATATGCTATAAAGATCCATCACTGGAAACATTTAAGTCCAAGTCTGAGATTCATTTCAAACACACCCAGTGGCCAGCTGGAGGTCTGTGAGACATTTCCAGCTTACCCTTAGGATTTATTCTTGCAAATCCATTGTTATCAACTTGCCCATGTTTTCCTAGTATTCGTATCCCATAAAAAGCAGCAGTCAATAGCAGAAAACACTTTCTGAAATCCCTGTTCTGTCCCTGCTGGAGTGAACCAGGCTGCAGAATTTCCTCCTTGCTTAGAAGACCATAATTTTCTAAAGGGGCAATTTCTCACGTTCTAACCAGTCCTCCTTCCACTAGGAGTTTACCAGTTGGTTAAACTGCTTAATTTTAACCTCTTTCACTGTGACTATATTTTCCTTGGAATTGTTCCTGAGCAGATTCTTCCTCTTCTGTATTTTCAATTTGGGGAGATACTACCATGTCAAATAACAAAAGACATCACAAAGTAGTTTGGAAAAAATCTTTCCCAGAAAAAAAGGAGAAAAAAGTAAGAATGGAGAGAAGCAACAGATGGGAAGGTTTTAAAGGATGGATGCTGGTTTTAAAATAGCATAAAATAAGAACAACACAAATAAATAAATATCTGCGATAGTTGGGGGCAAAACTGAGGACAAAGATGAGGTTCTCCCTTATCAGTATGAATGTTCACACAACTGTGTTGGTCTTAATGCAAAGGACCAGACAAAGCATGATAAATCCAAAACTCCCTGTTTACTGTTCCTTCCCCATGAAAGAACACACTTCCTAAAAAAGATGATGCAGATTGTGGGAAAAGCTACATGTATTTTCAATAGATCTTTCTCTTTTCATCATAAAAGCAAGCTCCAGCAGCTCTCCCATGGAATTCAGTGTGAAATAAAATTTGCAACCTGGCAGCAAAGTCTGATGAGCAATATACAATCCTTCCTGAAAGGCCCAGGAGGATTCTATTGTTTTGAGGCTTAATTTTCAATTTGCATCTTTAAAAAGGTATGATTTCATCCAAATTCGCTGGTCTGCTCATTTATATTTATCTGTAAGAGACCACATTTTAGTTCCTTTGAAAAGAAACACAGTAAAAAATTTTATGTTCAGAATTATTCTAAGAGCACTACTCACATTTCTTGTTTTACTGCAATCTGCTTGGACAGAGATGTGACTAATTTGTTTTGAAGGGCCTGATTCTGCAGGCACTCAATAGTCAGTAATCCCTTTGTGTTCTGTATGTAAAGCAACAAAGAGAGGAGGTCAAGTGGCATAAATCGGTACAGTTTCACTGCTGTCAATGGCTTCAGGCTGATTTACACCAACAGAGGATAAAACCCTGTATGTCAGGATGAAAAATATGGAGAAATTTTGCCCTATGCTAAACAAGGCTCTCCCTAACAATGACAACCTGAAAAGTAACTGCAACTGGAATCAATTCAAATTCATTGCAAAGCACTTAGTACCTTGCTTCAAACCAAACAAAAAGTTGTGCCTCGCAGCTTGCGATGTCTTGGGAATGTTCAAGCAGCTCCCTTCAGAAAAGCCTCTCGACTGTGTTGCTCTAACCAACAGCTTCAGAACTGTGAATGCAACGTTAACTGGTGGCAAAACCTCCAGGATACACAATGATTTTCAAGGGCTGGTTATTTTGAACCCGTGTCCTCACGTAAACTGTCATCCTTGTCGTCCATCTGCCAGAGAGCAGACAAGAAGCTGCAGCAGCCACCAAGGAGAGCTCCTGCTGCTCTACCATCTCCCAAAGGCCAGCAATGCTGCCTACCAGGAGCCTCATTAAGAAAATGCAAGTTGCTCCACTATCCCCAAATAGATGAGTTCCACGGGCACTGTGCAGAGAAACGAGACTGAGCTCTCGGCGTCACGCTCTGCACTCCTGCTGTCTGCAGACAAAGGCAGGGTCCTGCCAAGGGGAGCCTGTCCCACCTCGGCCGTTCGCTACTTTTATTCACAGAAACTTAAGACTGAACGCAGAAAGAAGGATGTGGGGGGAGCCTTCCCAGCTCTCTCAGCAGAAATGAAAAGTTTCTCTCTCATTCACAACTACCAGATGGCAAAACTAATTCCACAAGGAAGAGAAATTTTAGGGTTGGTATTTTTACTACACATGTTCCATAAAGTAAATAAAGAATGTGAAGAAATTATGTAACTCGGAGATGTTCTCAGCACACGACGACTCAAGAACTTATTTAATTGCTCTATCTGAAGAAAGATGAGATATTAAGAAGGAAAACTTGTTATCCTATACACAGCTCATTATATTCACAATATCACTAATATTGGCCAGTATCAGCCAATCTCAAAATACTCAAGCAGAGCCCCTTACCTTTTGGAAGCAATGTGTTAAAGCTGGTGTAGGCAGCATTACAATATATGGGTTTGATGTGCTTACCCAGATGGATGAATGTTATTCCAGACTGATTTCTGGTTGGAAACCTTCCCACCTTAACTTTCTCATTTCCCCTACAGCATTTCCAACACCTTCATTGGCAATCCCCCTCCAAAGGCAAAGGAAATCACAAGGTCAAAACCTTAATTTGTACAGGTCCTAATGTGCATGACTAAAAATTTACTGCTAACCTTGACACTCCAGGAATTGATTACCCAACTACACTTAGAAAGCAGTAAAAACAAACAGAATTGGAGAATTCATTCCATGGTTGCAAGAAGCACTGTCACCGGTGACATCAACAGCCCTGAAACATTTATTTTCTTCTTGCTAAATTCTGGAAATGAGAGGTCACTGGAAAAGTCTTCATTTAAAGCAAATACATAGAAAACTTTGTGAGATGCAAGATGAAAGATGGAAAACATGATATCTGAAGTCCTTGAAACCAAGGAATAAAGAACTTTGAAACAGAACTGGGAACTCCTTCTGCCAGTCTCACAAACATCTGGAGACTGACTCAGGAGTTTGACTAAGTTGGTTTGGTTTTGTTTTTTGGGAGTTTTTCTGAGGTTGGCACAACTCTGACATAGGTTGTTATGGTTTGGCCAAAGTAATTCTTTGAATTAAAGATAGTGAAGAAAATAAAACAAATAGACAAATGCTATTTTTATGTATTGCACTGACTTTTCCAGGCAATGCTGTATTTGTGAGACATTCCACACTGCGACCTTCAAGGAGATATCTAATATAATAGCATTAAGTAAGTGAGAATTGAACTAACAGAGCTGAAGTGTTCAGCAAAACCTATCACCGAGGCTGCTCCATCTGCTTTTACTTATTTAGGAAACAGCAGGTTTCACATATTTGAGATGAAACGAATGAGAAAACATTACAGCAACATAACTTCCTTCAACTGAAAATACCCACTTAACAGATTTTAAAACAGATTTCTAATACATGTAGGAAGGGTTCCCTGATTTTTTTTTAATTGGCCCAGTGAAGTACAAAGATGTTGCATTTCTCACAGGTTTACTTCTGTAACACTTATTTGTTTAACAGTTTTGCAGTGGAAACGGTGCTGCCAGCTCATGCTGCTTCTTCCTACATAATGTTGCTAGAATCCACCCGGTAAAAATAACATAAAATGTGGGATTTGATGGCTTAGAAGTGTTGATACAGGTGCTTAATCTTACCCACAAGCAATGCCAAGGAGCAATTCCTCAGGCCCATAGTCTTCCCTGCCTTCAGCAGCCCTCTCCCAGCTCTGATCTTTTTGCACATCCATCCACATGTCTCTGTCTACACAAGAACATCACTCTTACCAAGTTCTGAAGTCTCCCAGCTTAGTGCTACAGACCCTGTCCTGGCCACAGCAGCCTCTCTGCCTCTCCTCTGCCTCACTATAGGTTTGGGATGTGCTGCTCCCCCAAAGCCTGCTGCACATCACCAGCCTCAAAGCAGGCAGCTCTTCAGGGAAAACTGTCCTTGATGCCAGGTGCTGTAAGCTCATTTCTGCCCTTCAAATCCCTCACAGAAGTCCCTTCTTGCAGCGAGCTTTCCAAACACAACTGCTCCATTCAGTTATGCCAGGGTTGCTTCATTGGCCAAACCACTCAGTCAAGATATTTGGGCTTTGAAGACTTCTAACAGAGTAATTTGATGATAAAAACCAAGATATCATCTGTCTTGAGCTTCCCTAAGGTAACCATTCCCTTAGTACCATATAGATATACACATCCAGAGACATACATGCATGTCTATCTCAATACAGAGAGCTGTGCATGTACTTGAGCTGCAGTGGGTCTTTTGACTTAACTCCACCCAAACCTGCTCTAGTTGCAGATGTCCCTTCTCATTGCAGAGGGGTTGGACTAGATGAGCTTTCAAGGTCCCATCCAACCCAAACCATTCTATGATAAAACAAAGACACAAGTTTGCCACTCAAGAATCTCTCACATGCAGAATACATGGCACACTATGCACCTTTGAAACACTGCAATCTGGGCACATCTGGAGCTTTCTCTCTCAAAGGCAGCATATACACATAAAGGCACCAGAGATACAACAAATTAGCAGGGAAACTGAAGGAAAAACATAAAGCAGCAAATTCTCCTTCCAGCCACCCCACACCTGACAGCATTACCATTTCCCTGGGCAATCATCATCAAGAATCATCATGTAGCTTTTTTTTTGCAACCATCATAATTACAATTAAGTTTCAAAGAAATACCTCCAAGCCAGGTGCTACATACAGTTTTAATGTCACTGGTCATTTCTGAAATGCCAAGAAGCATGACATTTTTCTGATGTTTAATGTGACAGCAACCCACCATTGTGACAGAGGGTGCTAACTGTGAAAATTAAATAAATGAGCTCAATCTTCCAAAGGTGGCATTGTTATGGATGTTCAGCAACTGCAATGTTATTGTGGGGGGAGGAAAAGGAAACCTTACTTTTGAAAGTAAAATGGAATTCTCTTCTTCTTATTTGGACACAGAAAATTGAGCCAAATGAACGGAATCGGGCAAAAGAGTAGAACAGCAAGTATTTTCTCATTTTCAGGCTGCCAATTGAAAACAGCTTGCTATTTGTCACAATTCCATAAGCTTTATGGTCAATAAGTGAAAGCAGTATAGATCCTGATCATTTTAATCCACCATGATCACCAGTCTTTATGTATCTCAAGAAAATAATTTAAAAAATGCATGAAGATTTTCATATTTTCTAAAAGCAACCTACAGTACTTTTTAGATTGTATATAGAGAGCAAAACCTACAGCTGAGATGATGTAAGCATTCAGTGAAGCACTGCACTATGGGGGGGAAATAGTCTGAAAAGTTCATCCATAAACTCAAATCAGAGAGTGTTTTATATGTAGGGGAACTTTAGCACATTAAGAGAGCTGATTAAATTGCAACTGACCAAGTTCAGAAACTTGCAGTGAAAAGATGTTAAAGGAAACAAGTATGAGCCTGAAAAAAACCAAACACAAAATAATAGAAGTCTGAACCTCTAGTTTTGCTTTCCAATTTAAACCAGTCTTTCCACTTTAGATGCTGGAGCTGTGTCTAACTGAACTTAAAACTGCCAGCAGTGTAACCACAGCTCCCTAATGCTAGAGTTGACATGAGCTAGATTAATTAAAAAAAACAAGCAGAAATAATTTGCTTACTTAACAGATCAAAACCGTTTGAAAAGTTGAGCATTTAACCCATACACAGACTGCTATTTCCAAACTCATCCTATATTATAAGAATTTATTTGTGGAAATAAATTATCACCTAAACAGTTATGTGCTAGAGTTCATTCTGCATTCTAAATCACAGAATAACAAGCTCAAAACAGTGGTTTGTTTCAACAGGGTTCCAATCTAATATTTTGATCAGGTTGAGACAAACACCTCCTTATTTTGCAATATGCACGCTGGCAAATCCTTCACCATGGCAAAATTTACCATTCCATTTAACTCATCTTCTGACCATTTCTACAAAGCTATCTGGTTGTAATCTAAGCCCATAATAAAAAAGCCAGCAGTGAAACCAAACAACTCTCCTCTGTTGCTAAAAGCCTCAGCTCCCCCATGCTTTAAAGCCTAAATTCTCTCTCAGCCATTTCCAAGGGAAAAAGTGCTGCTACTATATAAAACTGCACTGCACATCAAAAGCCATCATCAAATCAGCCTGACCTTGACTCAAGTGCTGACCAACACCCAGCCTGCACACAGCTCAAATTCTGAAACAAAACAGCAATTCATTATCCTGAGTATTACAAAATAAAATGCTAATTACTGGCAGCACATCCATGGGCTACAAGATGTGCACAGCCATGGGCAGCACCTACAGCTCCTGCTGATAGCACTGAGAACTCCTGCAGCACCTGCAGGCCCAGGGTATTACAGATGGGAGGATGAGAGGACAACAGCCTGGAGAGGCTGGTGGGAAGCTGGATGAGTCTATAGATGCCTGTGCTGAGGTGAAAGCTTCAGCAGCAGCAGCCAGTGTCTGTGAAATGCTTCATTTTCAACAAATTATCACCTCCTTGCCCATCTCTCAGATTCTCTGTGAGCCATTTAAGGCCTGTGAGGTGCACAGGAGTTCAAAAATCAAATGGTCAAACAGCAGCTTTTATTAGGTGGCCATGGAAGAGCTACAGCTCTCAGCCTCTCTGCCTGTACCAAGGCAACACAGCAACATCCAATTTTCTGCTGTCATTTTTTTGCATAATGCAGTAAGTTAAACATGTATTTATCTGCATTTGGAAATATCCTGCTAAAGGCTAAATTTCATGTTTATTTGTACAGACAGGAGATACTTCCCCCCCTCCCCAAAAAATTGGGAGGGGTTCAAAAAAATAAAACTAGTAACAAGAAAAGGGCAATGGGTTGATAAATGGAATATTCTGCATAACTCCTTAAATTGATAAATACATTTTGATCAGAGGAGGCATTAAATGGTTATAATGGCAAAAGATGAACTCTGTTATTTTTTCTGTCCTGCACAGTGCCAAAGTTCACAATTTTAATGAAAATTTCAGTCACAAACAGAAAGGGCTGTAAATCTAATTCCACTCAACATTGAGTGAAGAAACCTAGTTCTTTAGCAATCCTCAGTATATGATACACTAAATTCTGGTCAAATTTTACTTTAAAATCATCATGTTTCTAAACCAGAACATGGGTGAAAATGCAGCACAGTCTGTCTTTTGCCTAATGACCTACAAATTTACTGATTAATTTTTATTATTTTTTTTTTGAGTAACACAGGAAAAGAGAAACCCCAGTAGCCCTAATGCAATGCAATGTCCCCCTGCAACAACTCACCCTCTCTCCTGGCCATCCTGTCCCATCTATCACAGCCATCCACGACCACACACTCCTGCTACAGTCACCACATGACTGACTTGCAGACTCAAATACCACAGAAGTGTCCAAAAACCAGTTTGACACATCCCAGCACTGAACAAAACATCAAGTGCCAGCACTGGATTCCATACACACTGAAATGAGGTGTGCAGCCTTCCCTCTGACATCCCCAAGAAGTTCAGCACCCAACTTTGCTTCACTAGAAATGCAACACAAGGAGCCTTCCAAAATCACTCCAGAAATAAAAGATTTCCCAGCCTCTGTCCTACCAACTTTGGGCATATGTGAGTGGACAGCCACAGAGTATATTCATCAACAGGACCAGAATCAAACTTAGTATTCGGCTTAGAGATTGGTATCTTGGGAAGATTTGTACTCAAATCTGAAAAAAAACCCCAACCAAACAACAAAAAACCCCAAACAATTAATTTCAACAAAATCAAAATAAGGCACATACAAAGCATTACTACAAATAGACAGGAGAAAAACTTCGGTGTAAACAAATAATGGTATTTCCTACATATCTACAGTTTTCACAGGACTTCATAGATCTCACTTAACCACCAAAACATGGTTATGAACATTCATTAGCCTGAGTCTCTCAATAAGAGGAATTATTTTTAATTGAAGCAGTAAAATTGAAGAGCTGCACAATGTTGGCCGTACAACTCTAGTATATTGTGCAACTCCTGTGTAAAACAACTCATTCAGGACTTGCTCTGATGCAGGCAGGTTGTCCCAAGATACATGACATTATTAGACAGATCAGTAATAGATTAAATTTCATAATAAAGCCCACAGCAAACTGAGCAACAGATCTGAGACTGCAAATTTAACAGTAGCAGCTGTTACTGATGCTACTGCAAAACTTTATTTGATTTCATAACAAAAAGCAAAAACCTATGCAAAGAAAAGCCACTGTCAAACAGTCCAAAGGCAACTATTTTTGCAAGACAAGTGATCGTTTAATTTACTGGCCTTGGTGAGTCTTGCAGTGAAACAAACTGCAATCTAATTACTCGCTGCAAAACAAGAGCTTGATTTGATTGTAGGAGAGGGTCTCTCTAATTCTGCATTATTGTTTTATCACTGTAAACTCAGATTTTGCTACAGGGCCAGCGAGTTTAATTTTCAAATCAATCCTTGATGTACACACACCCTCTGAGTGGCATGCATGTGTAATGTGTAAATGGTACGTCCCTAGGCATGGCTGGTACAAACAAACAAGAGTGGAAAAATATCTCCCTACCTCTTTCTACACACATGGATCTTGGGGTTTAATTCATAATTACAGAAAGCCCTCAATTACCTGCATAAGGAGAAAGTAGGACTGCAGACTCAAGAGGCCAGAACATATAAGCCACTTGGACCAGCAAACCCAAGCCAGTAAATATGTAAATCTTAGATGCAACCAGATTCCTGGAGATGCTCTAAAGCCAGGTATCCACAGGCTTATCTTAGAAAGAACACTCATTTTGCATAAGCTGCAAACAGCATTACAAGATTTCTGCTAGGAGTGGTATCTTACAAGTGATGTCAAATCCCTCAGAAATCACTCAGTTTATGAAACCAGTGACATTTCTTTGAAAATTATCAAAGAAAAGCGCATCAGTTGTGCCACGAGATGCTCCTACTGGATTGTCTGTACGTCTGAGGTCACATGCAACACTCGCTGTGTTTAATTGTTTTACACAGTTTTCCCTCACATTTTCAGTTTGAGAATCTAAAATCCAGTGCCATCCAAAGGCCTCCAAGATGTATTCTTGGAGAAAACTGTAAAGGCAGGAGTAAAGTTTTGGGAAAGTCTCCCAGGAGAGCTCAAAGCAGAGCCAGGCTCAGTCCGAGCTGGCACAGGGCTCTCCAGCTGAGCTGTACCTTGGCCAGGACTCACATGCACCAGGCCAGGGTGGCACTGGCAGTGCTGGACCTCATCTGTGAGCCCCAGAGGCTCAGTGTGTGACACCAGTGATGGCATCTCACAGGGAGCAAAGGCAGCTCTAGACAAAGGACCTGCAGCAAAGAATTCCCCTCAGCTCTTTTACTCAGCTAGGCCACTGCTACACAACCACATACTTCAGTGGCAAGCAAAGGCCAGAGAGGCATCACCTGCAGATTCTCAGCTAAGATTCCCAAGCTTAGGATTTATCTGACCATTTATAAAGTTTTAAAATCGTTTCCCCCTTACAGGCTGAATCACTGAAGATTCAGAGCTTTTGGCTCAATCTACTGTGTCAGCAGTTAATTCAGCATCTGCCACTCGTAATAAGTCACAACCAGAAGAACATAAGCAAACCATGACTTGGAGATCCAACCTCTCTCTGGGTTTGAAGTGCCTTATTATTTTCACCTCATCCCCCAGTCAAGCTCTACCAGGGATAAGGCATAAAGGCGAGAACAGCTTTAGACACAGAAAGCCTGAAGTGAGCAGGTACACAATAGCAAAGGAATCAAAAAAGCCCATGAGCTCACAAGCAAACAAGCAAGATAGATGCAGTGAAACGCTGTTAAGAAAAAATCACAATGGCACCAAAAAAAACTTCATTTCAGTTGACTTGAAAGAATGAGAGCACAGCTCAGAAATGTGAACAGTTCAGGTTTTTGTGCTGGGTAACCAGTGCAAACCTGACATTTCTTCTCGGAAGCATTCTTCATTCTTCTCGCCTACTCCCACACACACAGGTAATCTTTTGTCAGAAAATAAAAAGTTATGTCTGTATCAATTGCATACAAAAAAAATAAAAGTCAAGCACTGTTGCTGAGGTCACAAATTACACTAAATATGAATTAAATGAATGTGCCCCAGCTTATTGAAAAAGAAAACCTGATGAAAGTTATTTTCATACAGAGTCAATGGGCAAGTGCTCTGTAGGGAGTATGAGCAAGATACACAGGAGCCATCATCACCTAATGATGTGAAAATGTTGTGGAGATAACTTTTAATAACTCTTTTTTTTATTCATGCTTTCAATAGAATGAAAGCAGCAGGTAGTTTTGGACAAAGCTCAGTTTTGGATAGCAGTAAGAATTAATTTCAAGTTCATTCTCTGCCCCTCTGTCTGGAAATGTGCTTCTAGCAAAACATGAGATGACAGTAAACAAAGACGTAGTAAAATGAGAGGTGGCTTAACAGGGGAGCCCCGTACACTTGATATTACAGAAGGAGGGTCTCCAGTCAGTCGCTTCCTTCTGCCTTTCCAAAAGGAGGGTGAAACAGGGAATGTGGAGACAGTCCGAGATTCTCTGAAAATGTCAAACTTAACAGCATGAGGAAATGTCTTTTGAATCAGAAGATGAGAACTCAGGGGAGTTAAATTAACAACATAGCACAACATTTTACCAAGTAATAGCACTATATTTTTTCTTTTATGGAGCACTGCTCGGGGCAATATTTAATCTCTTGAGTTTAATGAACTTTTAAAACTACTCAATAAATACTCAAGGCCATGACAAGTACAATCATAAGATAAATTTAGCCCTACTCCAGCAGACTATATCACTTTTTGTTATTAAAAAATGTTAATTTTAATATACTAGGGGACTTCATTTCTATAAAATAAGGTGTCAGGGTTTCTAAATTCATATCACAATGGTTAGTTTTCATTAAAGATGTTAAGTACATTGTCATTTTTAATAAAAATACATGGTGAGCCCTTCTTTCTAGGCTAATAATAGAACTTTGGATAAATAGTGCTATCTACAAAATGTTCCAGCTCTCAGCAAAGGCTTCCTTTAGTCACTATGGAGGTTAAGATTTCAGGAAATTACTTAATGAATTGAATTCACACAGCTAAAGAATTAGTGATGGACCTCAAAGTGAAGACCTAGCTATTGTGCATTAATGTATCATGCATATAAAATAACATAGCTCAAATAAACAAACACACCGACAGGAACACTAAAATACCTTCAAAAAATAAGAGAATTCACATTTCAAATATGATCCAAAAAATTCAAACTGAACTGGATGAGCCTTTCTGCAGGATCTTAGCAGATGTATATTAAATTTATTAAATTATTGCACAGCTTTGGATGGATTGAAGGCTCCAGTAGATGGGTAAAATCATTGCCACGGTGAAGTCAACAGGAATTTGTCACTATCTTCAGTGGGACCACATCACTTTTCTGTCACCTTTTGTGCAAACAGAGCCACTGCCACAGTAATATCACTCACCAGCAACACCCATAAGTTGTGTTATTGCTGTTAACCTGCATATAGAAGAAATGCATTAAAAGAATGCAAAAATTGCAATATCAAAGAGTCACTAAAGCTGAGATTATCAACGTAGGCTGCCAATTAGCTCTAATTTCAAAGCATTTTTAGCTGGCACTATAAAGAGTATCTGCTTGCAGTTGTTCAAGAGCAGCTCACAATTCTGTGTCCACACTACCTCCTAGTAGATGGCATTTCAGAGAAAACAACATCAAAGCATCAGAAGGTTTTGGTCAGTGGTGTAAGAATATCAAAGAAACAGAATTCAACACACAGAGGTCATCACATTGCCAGACCCAAACATCTCCTGTTTAGGACATTATATCCAAGGTCACCGTCCATGTTGCCTTCATATATAAATACATCATTTCTTAAATGTCTTCAGAATTGACTCTGGGTTTGTATATGTGCTCTCTGAGTTACCAGACATGAAGTACTAAGTATCCTTCCCATTTATTTTTCATTATCTCCCTCCAAAAAATGGAGAAAATAAACTGCTGCTATTCTTTTTTGAAATGTATTTCTGAAATTCTGTATATTGATTTAACCTCTTTCATGCCACATTTCCTTCAATTCCCAGAAGTGTGCCCTAGTAAAACATCCCTATGAGGTTCAAAGAGCAGCCAGGACATATCCTGTGAGTTACACAAGGATCCTTCTGATGAGACATATCCAGCTTTATAGACACCAAATAACTTCTCCTTGCTTTAGCTCTGTGCATATTCATCTTCCCCTAAAATCTAACTTATGAGGCTCCCTCAAAAAAAAGCAAATAAATAAACAGATTTAAGCCAGCATCAATTTTCTTAGATGAAATATTTGCACAAGATCTACTTGCATAAACACACTGCCTTGCACCCGAGGAGTTACGTGCGGCATCTCTCAAGCCGTTCAGATCATTTATACTGAAAGCATCAATGAAAAGCATTCTGGTTTCCAGAGAACTCATTTCACTGCTTCTGATTTTTTTGTTCCCTCGGTCTTATAAAAAGCTTTGACTGGTTTAATGGGACACAGGAGGTTGTCATTCTGGTCCACTCAGGGAGTGAGAGAGGTGCCGTGCCTCATCACTCAGCACCGCACACCCCTGGTACTCCCAGCAGTGCTCTGTCAACAAGGCAGTGGGGCCACGCGCCCGCCCCGGGCCTTCCTCATCAGCTGCTGTTGTCACATTTAATGTGTTCTGCAGGTTCCAAAGCAAAGCACTTATACTTTTCATTTTCCCTTTAATAAACCTTCTCTGCACCTTCTCCCACTTGAAATTATGTTGGTTCCTGTCTGTTTGTATGAGCTGCTCCACCAGAAACACTTCCCTCGCAAGCTGCCGAGGCACGACTCGAATCTCCACAGCCCTTCTGGGATGTTGACCTTTCTGTTAGATCACACACAGCTCAAACCAGTTTAAGATATAAAACTGCAAAGACTTCAGCGAGCTTACTGCCATGAACTTAGCTGAATATTCAACCAATCTCCTGGATGACATCTGAAAATCAGAAGAGCCCCTTTAGTCGCATTCTCCCTGATCCCACAGCTGCTTTGGTTAAGGGAGGTAGAGCAAACAATGTCACCAGTGCAAGAGCTTCAGGAGCAACCCCCTCATGGACTTCAAAAGGGTTTGTTTTTTTCCAAACAGTCTCTTAAATGCTGCTGATTAAGGCTGCATGTGAGGGTGAAGGGCTGTGAAGTGCCTTCAACTCCTACACCTCCTGCTCTACACCATGGTGTCCCAACCACAGCTCTTCTAGAAACACAACTGCAGGCTGGCTCCCCAATTTCTACACACTCCAGGAGGGACCACAGAGGTCTTCGCACCCTCCAGCTCTCCCCCTTCACTGCACCATTTTGCAGGGGTAGAAGCATAAGGGAGCCTTCAAATTAGAGCCACCATGGCTGCACAGGCTGGGCCTGTCCTCCTCAGGGAGAGAGGCACAAATCAGACCATTTCACGAATTAAGCTCAATTACAGGGATGGTTTAGTCTTACCTTCCTTCTGCACTCACACTTTTCAATTAGACCACTGGTGTCAAGGAAATCAAGATCAGTCCCTGGGACATAACAGCTGGACTGAACCAGATAATTAAAATTACAGAAAAAAAACCTTGGGTTTTCCTCTGAATAAGGAGAATAAAGAGCTCTCCAAGGTACTGGTCTCATACAGTTAGCAAAACGGTCTTGGGGAGGGAAAAATTATAACAATTCAGGACTCTCTCACCTAACTATAATCATGGATCTCAGAATTTATCACGAGACCCGCTCTTCTAATTAACCTTTCTTTGTTATTTCCAAAGGACAGGCAGTTCCAATGTTTACATGGGGTCTTTCAAGAACAGCAACACCCTGTGTACTTAACAGTGTTCTATAATTAATTGTTCTCTTCCCAGTATCTCTATAAAATGGGTTTTCCTTTAGCTCAGCTACTCCAGACAACCACTACATGCATTATTACCACCAGACACAACTTGATAAGCCTCATGTTCAGCGTTACTAGAGTCAGGTTCTGCCAACCTTGCTGCTCAGAGCACGAGGCAGTATGAATAAATGAAGTTGAAAAAAATGGTTCTTACATATAACTAGTTAATTCATGTGTTACCTTCTGATGTCTGGAGCTACCTTCCCAGTTTTATGAGGACATTTTAGGACTCAGAAACCGAGTGGTTTCTCCAAAGCCATAGGACCAACAGATTTTGACCCAGTCTGTTCCCTCTTCTCTGATCCCATCACTCGGTGGACAGAGCTGTTGTTATGAAGCTCAAACACTAAATACTTTTACTGTATTAGCCATGCTGTACTAGACATCTCACATACAGCCAAAAAGATGTGCTTTCAAACTTGCCAATTATCTTCGCTGAACATAATGCTACCCAAAATAATTATGTACATTCAGTGCAGTCTTCCTAAGGATTTTCTTCTCTTTAATTATATTAGGAGGCTGCTGACTGGAGCTGATGATACAGCTTTGTCAAAATGGAACCAATGCCATCAAAAGTAGAGCACAAAAGGCAAGATGACCTTTCTGCGGTATATGTAGCAACAGACTGAAGTGAAACAAATTAGATGGAAAATGAGACTAAAAAAGGAGCCCATTATTATTACAGCCATGCAACTAGGTAGAAAATTTACACAGGAAAACTGTACTTGTGATTTCCCTTCAAACACAGGCCAAATCAAACAGATAACACCTTTAGCATATTGCATCTCCTTAGTTAGGCTAAACAAATCCCTTTGTTTGTAGACTGCAAGGTTGTTGACTCAGCAGATTCATCACTGGGGAAAAAACTGATACTCAGTGCTTGGATTCACATTGCTTTAGTGCAATATGCTGAGCTAATTTAGATTTCATCAGTCAGGCCCAACCCCACAGGCTGGCTTACACTTGAGCTACAATAAAGAGTGGTTATGAACAAAAGATCTGTATCTTTACCAAGTAAAATCCATTTCTTGCCATTTCAGATGGAGGTTTCCAGTCTCGTAGGAGTAAAGGGACACAATTGCTGACATTATAATTCAATAAAGGGAAAAGAAATCATATCTGTCAGTCCATCTTCAGATCACAGGGCCTCCTTCTTGTTCCTCCTAGCTGACCTCTGCAACAAAGCTGTCAGATTGGAAGAGCTTAATATCTTGAGAAGATAACCCCGTTAAATTTCTTCCCTGGCTCACTGACATTCTGTCAACTAGGAGAAAACCTGGCCAAAATTTGGGATCACTGGGAATTCTTTCAGCTTGCTCAGTAGCATGCCAATGCCCTGTTCATCTGCCCAGGGTAAACTCCCAAAGAGCCTGATCCTGGGAACTGTCAGGAGTCCAAGAACTTCACTAATGCCTCCTAGCAGCACACTGCTTATAAATTAGGAGAAATGTGTGGGCAGAGAAAGTTTAATTGTATTTGGTCTTTTAAACACATAAGTAACATCACACAAGAGAAGGTTGATGTTAGCCCACCTACACCTCTGTCCACAAACTTTACTGACAGACTTAAAAGACAGAAATCTCACTGTCCTCTCCCAAGGACTTGTAGTTCCTCCTTGACCCACAGGAGAAGCTCTGCCACAGAGATGGCTTCAAATCTCCTGTGGTCAAGCTCAGCAGGGTCCCAGGAGTCCCAAGTCTCACTTCTCCCTATTCCTACTTGAAACCCTCTGACCTTACCCTTATGAAGCACAAAGATGAGTGATGTGGCATTTCTCAGTAAGGACAGGTACAAAAAAAACCCACAAAACTATAAAGCACTTATACAAGTGTGGTGATAACCACTGGAGATTACTTGTCTTCAGACAAAAGCAGCATTTATTCTCTGCATGGCTATCAAATATCATGCCACACATATTTCAGTGTTTGTTTTGCTTTCTAAGGAACTGAAACAACTTTTGAAGAAAAACCTTCATTATTCTTTTATTGTTATGATACACAGAAATTCTATGAAGCTATTAAGGAATTCATCTAAGAATTAAAAAACCACCACTACTAATTCTAAATACTGTGAAAGAAGCCAAGCTTTGGGGTAATTAACATTTGGGCAGGCAATTTAGCTCCCATCCAAGCTGATGCTTTGCTTTTCATTTCCTGATTTTGTTAGGACTTAAGAAATAAGTCGTTGCCATCAACATCATTCACGGTCATAGGACCAGAATCAGTCTTTCATTATCTGAAGCCCATTTAGCTTCATTTTCCACAATCATTCTTCAGTAAAATACAGCTTAACTTTTTTTGTTTTGTTTTCCCCTCAGCTGAACAATTTCCAATCACCTTTTACAGGGTTGCAATTTCAAATACTGAGTGGGTGATAAAAAACCAAGAGTGAAAAAAACACCAGGGAAGAGACTGACAATCAATTCAAAAGCCATTGCTTATTAAACCATATTAAGTGAACAAATACAATTTGCAAGTTCAGTCATAACAGCTGACATCTGCCCTTTGCTGTGTTAACAGTAAGGTACAAACCCCTATCAGCCACCCTAATATTGGCACTTGGCAATTAGCATGTTTTTCAAAACGCAGCTAATGGGCAAATCCAATCAGTTTTATTGTAGAAGAATTGCAATTTCAATCGCCTGAGGTCGGTGCAATGGACTGTGATTGTCTGTCTTTGCACAGAGAACAACATGAAGGGCTTTGGAGGGGAGGTTGGCAGGGGCTAGGTACTTTTTTTTTACCTCGAAATTCGAGGTATTTCTGACAAGGTGCAGGGTAGTTCCACAGCTCTTGTGGATCGAAGGACACCTGAGTAAAGTGATAACCAGGCTCTGACATTAGGCTTTGCAAACAGAGACAGAGATGGATAGATTATTATATCTCTGTCAAGGAATATGGCATTATAAACTTAAGCAAAGGAGTGGGATGAAGCAGAGACAACAATGATTAATGTATGAACAGTGTCCACTCAAGCATTGAGGCTGTAATAAAGGTATTAATTTGGCTGCAAACACTAAAATATGTACAGTAAGATGGATTTTTGAACAGTGCAGTGTGGCATAACCTTAATACAGTACATTAAAATCATTCATTACAATGAATAAATAGCTTAATGAGATTTGAAACATCTAGCACTCTGTGTAAGCGGGTGATGAAGTGAAGCCTGATATCGGCACCACTGAACATAAATTATGCAAAAGTAATACTTTTAATGTCATCTATTCACTGGCATTGTTGCTTTTGTTAAATATTCAAGTGTACATCTTTCTAGGACAATATCAAATTAGTCTGTCCCAGAGTTTACAACAAACTCACCTACCATAGCCTGATTTGCATAAAAGTAAACAAAATTAAAATATGCACATCTAGTATGACTTCCTTACACTGATTTATTTTTGTGAGGAAGAGAAATGTATCTTACCAGGAATTTAAAGTCTCTCTCTGATTTGTTTTGGTGGGGGTTTTTTTTGTTTGTTTTAGGGGTTTTTTTGTTTGTTTGGGGTATTATTTAGTTTTTGTGGGTTTGTGTTTAGTTTGTTAGGTTTTTTCCTTTGTTTTTGGTGTTTTGGTGGTGGTGTATTACTCCCAAAAATTCAGCTGCCACAATAAACATTGCACATATACGTAGTGTACTCCTGCAGTTTAACATGGTGTAAGATGAACTGCCAGTGCACTATTTTCCCCCCTATTAATTTAAACAACTTATTAACAAATCAAGCCGTTTTATTTAAATTACGTGCCTAACCATGTAATTAGTTAAGTAAACCCACTTACAGCACATTTTTCTTCCCATTTTAAACTGTGATGTTGAAGCCCTTATATGCTAAAGCAGAAAGAAAAGCAATTACTCTCACAATGATTTTTTGAAGGACTTGTACACAAGTTCTGTGCAGCACAGACAAGGCTGTGGATTTTGTTTAATAATCACTTATTTCTTTGCTCTGTAGAGACACACCTCTGAATTTTGGATTAATTTCAATAAATGTAAAAATCTTTATTCTAACTGTTCCAAAGCACTTGTTATTTAAATCTGGAAGTGCAGGATTACTCGTGCGTGGCTGCCTGTCAATTAATCCAATATCACCCTGTGGATTTTCCCATTAGTAATTGGAAAATAGAGCTTTTTGGGTTCTCTGCAGCAACAGCAGCCATTTAACTACAGGTGGTACTTGCAGTGGCAAGGCACATATTTAACCAATGTTTATATAGAAAATAAAAACCGTATTTCCTCCAGAGATAGCAAAATCATTTTTTGGAGGTTATTTTCCTCTGCATTAAACAGAACTTTTAAATGACAGAAGCTACAATAGCAGCAATGGGTGAAAAAAAATTAACAATCTTAACAGCGTCAGTGTAAATTCCTGAACTAGGGCAAAACACACTGCAGAATATTAAAAGAGGATTTCAGGATTACTTTGCAGTTCTATCAAGGATGCAATATTTTACCTTGCCATTTACACGCTCTTGTACTTATTCTCCTAGAAGTACTCCATTCTTTCAGCTTGGAAAAATTAAATGTTTGGGAGAGTGCTTAAGAGACTGATCACCAACCTGTGCCTGCTGTCAACAGCCTGGTACTCAAACACAGTATTTATTACACTGCTTGGCCTTCCTAGCAGGCCACTGACCTCTCAGGGCCCTGGGCCATGACTACTAGCAGCGTAGACAGAAAATCAACCCTTTGATTCTCCAATTTCCACGCTGAAATGTCCCCATCAGCATCATCTCCTCCTTCCCTGGGGATGCAAGTGCAGCCTCTCCCCAGGAGCTGAGCACTGGCCAGAGGGTCTGGGGAGCAGAGTCACCCTGGGATGACAAACAGGGGTAGCCCTGAACACAGCCTGCAGAACAAACTGCCCACTTGCATGAATTCTTAGGAACAAGCTCACTCCCATACCAATGCATGTTTTCTTTCCCAGAGGACCAAATTCTGCATCCAGAAATCAATTGGACTTTTGGTCAAATGCAAGAGGAAGCTCCATTTCACCATTCCAGCCCCAGTCACAAGTGGGATTTCCTACTAAGCTATTCTCAGAGTGCATGAGAATTACTGATCCCTTCTGCACTAACTACCAGAAGTGACTCAGAAGAACACTCAGCCAGGACACCACATGGGAGATGGTGACAGGGGGATCAGTCGACAGTCACACAGCCAGGCTGCATGAAATGCAACAGGAAAGCTGATGGATCACTTTGAAAGCCGGATCCCAGAACTCCTACATATTCAATAATTTAAAAATAATAATTAAATAAAGATTAACCAAGTGTAAATTCCCTACAGTGATTCTGGAAAACTTGGTATTTTACCAAGTCTACAATCCATGAAGATTTATCATATGGCACCTATTCAGCAGCTACAAAGTGGTCTGAAAGTAAGTCACTAATGTGCAGTTCCAGTCACCCGTGCTTACTCTCCCCAGGTCTCCTGGATTCCTAAGGTATTTATAGACAATTATTTACATCCCCTCTTAAGCTATTTCCTAGAAAGGATTATACAAACATTTTAATCACTGGGTATTTCTCTGAAAACTTTGGGCTTCACTGGAGGTCATTACACTGACCAGTCACAGTACTACAATGGTCTTGGTACAAGTCATCATCTAAATTCAAGAGGTTTGTACTTGAGGATGCTGTAGAGCAGCACTTGAGCTCTCAGGATGCTGCAACATCCAGAGAGGAGCCAACGCTTCCGTTCTCAGCGGAGGAAATGGAAGCAAGTCAAGTACCCTGGCATCCCACATTCATTACAGAGGGTCAGAAGAGGAAAGCAAGTGAATCCAAGCTGAAGTGCTAGCAGGAACCCTGTCAACATCCCATTTCCAAGCATCATGGAAAACACAACAGCTTTGATGCACTGGAGAGCAGTCGCTGACCAAGAGCAGGTGGGGGGGAATTTGCTTTTAAAGCACACACAGCAGTACAAATTAACATGAAGGGGAAAAAAAAATTAAAATCTCATACAATATGACTTCACACTAGAAATTTAATTCCAAAAATTAACTGGGGGGGGGGGGGGGGGGGACGCGGGGAGATAAAACCACAGAACTCTGCTGCTGGATAAATAGCTGTTTACCTTCATTCAAAGGCAGAACTCACCGTGGAAGAATCATCTCAACTACCATAATAGCATTAGCATCACCTAATGATTCCTCAAAGGCAGGAGTGAAGCCTGCTGACCCAGGCAGACATCTTCCTTCTACCCTCCATACTCCCTCTGTCCATCTCGCTGCCACACACGGCAGAGCACAGAGGTGGCAGATAGAGCAGCTGTCACACCAGGGGCTGTGGACTCGTGTTTGAAGAACACATCCCTGCCTGATTACACGCCTCAGCAGCTATCACTTGCCAGAATTCAATAGAAATTAATTTCTCAACAACCAGGGCAATTGAAAGGTCTGCATACTATAAAATAAGAATACGTGCTGACACACGCGTGTGCTTTCCCAGCAAGGCCAACAGAGCCATAAACAACTCAAACCAAATGACATTAAATGGAATACATCAAACTTCCCTGCTCTGATTATGGGACTGTTAATAAGGTTAATGAAACAGTTACTAGTTTAATACAGTATTAACTCCAGGAGAGCTGCTTGTACAGTAAGTTACATGTAGTAACAAAATGTTGTCCTTTAATTAAAGGACTTAATGTGAAGTAAAAAAGAGAAAGCTTTTGTTGTATTGGTGGTAAAACAACACTGTTAAAAGGTTCAAAATAATCAATGCAATCAGCAGTTCTGGGGCTTATTTGTAGTCTTGTTTTCAATCATTCAATACGAGTTGCTTCAACCTCCAACCATGCTTGAAATCTGAGGGAAAAAAAAATAAATGGTCGTCAAAAAAATTCACTGACAACTCAGTAGACCAACTGTACTCCTTGTGGAGCAGCAATTTTCTGAGAGCAAAATCAGGTAAATAGAAGTCATTAGAAATAATTTAGGACTACTCAATGACCCCACACTGTTCCTACTCTTCATGCAGAGAAACCAGAAGAGCCATGGATATTTTTGCTTGCTGTGTCCAAAACGCCAACATATCCCCATGCAATCCCCTCACCCACAGCAGATAGCAGAACTTACTGCCCTGCTGTGCTAGAATTGCAGAAAGGTCCAAGGAAAAGCATGAGGAAATAAATATATAAAAACTGTGCAAACAAAGGGCAGGAACCCCCCAGGAAAGCCTGTGGAAATGCTTCTTTCCTCAAGGAAAGGTGGAGAGGAAGAAAGAACAGAGGAATCCATCCCAGCAAAGGGGGCTTCCCGCTACTGCTGCACTCAAATGTGACTACAACCCTCAAAACACACATCTGCAATTCCCTCCTCCTGCCAAAAAGAGCACGAAAAGCCCTTCCTTTAGCTAACTTTGTTCAAAATTAAACAGTTACCTTTTTAGACTCCAGCAGCCAAATTAACACAGGGAGCACAAGAAAGGAAAAGAGCAATTCTGTGGGCAGTGGGCTGGCTTAGCCAGTCAGCTGGCAGAGCTCCTGGGTGACTGCCAGAACAGACCTCTTGTGAAACGCTGCTTGTAGAACACTCCGGCCAACAGGAATTCCTACCATGTGGCTCTTTTTTCTGGTGACAGAAATCCCTTGTGCCCTTATCACATACAGAAGTGAAAATCTTACTTCAAATCAGCAGTGCCTGTGCTATTGTTAAGTATTCTGGCTAATGTACAAGTAATCAAGATACCCATATTTAAACAGAGCACATGGAGATCTCCACAAAAGCAATATATTTTCCTTTCCTTGAAAAACACCCTGAACTCCTAAGTGTTCATGCTTAATATCTCTTGGTTTTAACATATCTTCTCAGTAGCTGCCTCCGACCCCTGAAGAAAGCTCCCACTGCAACACGACGCAAATACAAGTATGATGGAGTGCCTTTCCTCACCCCAACAGCTGGCTTGAACTCATTTGCAGTTACTGAACAAGCTAGTGCAGGTGTGGAGCATGTGGGGAAAGTTGGTGGCATGCAGATAAATGAAAATACAGCTTCCTGCAGCTAACAATCACACCAGCTGCTGCCACTCCCATCCAAACAGAAACCATGGGGTGGCATCACCCTTTGGGGGAGAGCACAGGGTGCCTTTCCTTTCCATAATCACTTTATTAAGCAGCTTTCAAGAAATCCAAACTGTTGCTTGAACAGCCCACAGACTGGAATGTCTTTGGCCACATGTTCTTGCATTAAATCCCAAGAAATTGATGGTGGATGGAAGCTTTCATTTGGGGGCAATAATCATGTTCAGGCGTTTCTTCAAGCGTGAAGCAAATTTGCCTTTGCTGAGCTCAGCTACTGGTGTGTCTTCTCACATTTGACCTGCAGTCTTGATGCCACCACAGCTCAACTCCTCCATCACGTAGTGAAGCCAAACCAGAGGCTGATAATATTACAGCAGAGGAATAAAACCCCAGCAGTCAACAGAAAAAAAACAACCCAACTCTCAGAGACAAAGATTACTCTGGGAAGCTTCATGAAGTGTGAGGCTTAAAATTCATAAACAGTTTTGTAAAGAATTCTTCAAGTTCGGTAAGAAGTCAAACCTCTGCCATTTGACCTTCTTGTTGCAGAGTGTCAAACTCTGAACACATGAAGATTTAAATTGCAGCCTAGCCAGGAAAAAGCATCAGAATGGAGTCTAGCAATTGCAGCATCTAATTTGGAAAACACAATACAGCAGTCCACAGAACTGTTTCAGATGCAATTTCATTTTCACATAGAGAAGTCAAAGGAACGCTCTGAAACGAGGCTAAACAGGCAAACACAGATTTTACTTGCCAAAAATGGTTATGATTAAAGAGGCATTTTTTTCTCAGAAGCCAACTTTAAATTTATACTCTTCAATTTGGTTAAGTTTGAAATTGAAGCAGATTTTTGCACTCACTAGTACCAACATGTGCTTCAAGATGTCTAATCCGGAGAGGCTCTGCATCAGGCACAGATGCCAGCTCTACATGCCAACTGGCCCCAAGAGCTGCTAACTCCTCTCCCCCATCATGATCATAAAGGTACTCCCTGTGATATATGATCCTTTCTTCACTAGATCTTACTCTATAAACACACACTTAAGAAATAATTAGGCTTTCGAGTCCTTCTGCTCAAACTTGTGGCTTTTTCAGTTTGAAGGAAATAATTTTCAGTAAGTCCTCTTGGGACTGACTCCAGGATCTCAGGGAATGTTGGAAAGCTCAGTAGACTGGACTTTATCCTAATATTTTGTAAGAAATCTTTAAAGTTTGAAGAAATAAGGCTGTTAAAATAAAGGAAATGGCCAAGTCCTCTGAATAATGAGCTGATTATCTGCTAACAGCAGTAATTATTCTATTCCAGAAAAAATCCTTTGTAGTTTAAATACAGTGACACCTCTGTCTACACAAGACATTCCACATCTACTTTTTATGTTCTTTTAATGAATCTCTTTATTATTATTATTATTATTGTTATTGTTATTTATTATTATTATTTAACTGCAATACAGTGACTACTAATGGAACGCTAATGACACAATGAAGGACTGCGCAAGACCAAAAGTCTACCTCAATATTCCCTCTCTCAGTAAAAGATCTCTTTAGGTGATCAAATTGGATGAAAACTTGAGGGGTAGCTTCCTACCAATCAAACAGTGCACTGCTGTTACAGGATTAGAGGGCAGCCCAGGGTGAAGATTCAGCTACTGGTAAAACCATAGCATTGCTGTGACAAGACCAAACACTGAAATTCATTGTTTCCATTCCCCTATTTCACAGAACCTACACATGAAGTGCCCAAATATTATTTTTGGTATATTTGAACAAAAATATTTTCTCAAGTCAGGGAAGCACATTCATTTATGTTGAAGTAAAAAAATAGCACAAGGCACACAGGAGGTCTGGGGATCCCACCCCAAAACACGTACAGAACTCCAGTCAATCCCCTTAGCACTGTGTTTTCCTCACCAGTAATAAAAGCAGAATACCTGGAAATACCAGCACTAACAAAGCCTGGCTTCTCCATGGTTACCACAAGCTTAAGCAAGACTTTCACCCAGCTTAAGTCAAAGAGGGAGAGACATGAAGGGCACTCGAGTTTAAGAGGCAGAAAAGCTCTCAACACAACACGACTACTCAGAACTACCAGAACAAAAAGAAAACAAACCAAATTATTTATTTTACAGAGCATTTCTGGACAAGACAATGAACATGAGCTTTAAAAATAATTTATGGACATATTTACAGACCTCATCTGTGTATTAATTTAACAAAAGTTTTCTTCCCCAAGACACACCTCTACCTAAGATACTTTATCGTAGACAGGAGAAGAGCTGAATCCATTCGACCTTTTATTTTTAATTAAGTTTCCCATATTTCAACTACTCTTTCTTCTCAATGGGATACAGACAAATCCATGTTTCTCTGCTCATTAATTCCTAAGTCTGACTATATATGTCATTAAAAAACCCATAAGCTGGTTTGATTCTTGAGGCAGGGCTGGGACTGCAGCAAGTTGTTTACCTGGCATTTCTAACATGAAAACCCACAACCCATAAAACCAACATGAAGGAAAGATGTCCCCACTTCATTTGCAAGCACAAATTCCTCAATTGCACACACAGCCCAGCCATACATACCTGGGCATTTCCCACAAACTCAATTAAATGCTCCACTGCTTTTCAATATTTTTCTGCTTGTCAATATAACGAGATGCACACAGACAGAAACCTCTGCCACCCCATCAGCCTTTTTATCTGCTCCCATTGCCGTACTGACTGGGTTGTGTTTTGCCACATAACCACGCAGTGCTACATCAACAGCTACAATCAGCTGTTCCAATATTCTAAGGGCATGGGAGTTGGTTTTTGATGGGAATCTTAAAGGCTTTCCCCAGTCCCAAATGGAGGATGCCTCCTTTGGGGGCTTTTCATCTTTAAGATGTTTCCAAGACTCTAATACTGCATAAAAATTGTAACATCTCAAATTTAAAATTTACTTTAGATTAAGTAACATGCCAGTATTTTTCCTTCTGTAACATAACTAGCTCACTAATTCCAAGTGAAATCTGACTTCAGGTCTCTCACATTTCCTCTACATTTTTATGCTAAAAGAAATAATCCTACAAGATCTACGACAGTTTTTTTCTTTTTTACTCTTTTGTGGGGAAATAACTTTATGCTGCATTCAGATACAGCTATTGGCACAAAAGCTCCTTTTCCAGGAAAGACAAACCTAAAACGGAAAGGAACTAGGTCTATACTATGAGATTATTAAGGAAACATTTGTCTTTAAATCACCTTAATTCCCAGTTCTCTGCTGTACTGTAACACTAGGCTCATTGCTTTCTTTTTGCCTACAGCGCAATAGGCTGTGTGAGTACCAAGGGGACTAAAGTAAATTCTTTGTTATGTCTACACAAAGTAGTAAATGAAGCATGCAGCTCAACCTTCTCCTACAGTGGCCAGATCCTTAGTGCTTTTCCTTTTGGAGTGGGAGATTTAATGCTATTTTCTTTCCCATATGCTTCATCTTTCAGCTTTAGTATAAAAAGGAAAAGAAAAAAAGAAAATTTAAAGGCTTCGTTTTGCAGTAACTGCTCCCTTCAGATTGTGAGACATGTCTTGATGAAAGCTTGGTTGTGATGGAGCAGAATCAAAAGAGGAACAAATTTTACCCCGTGAGATGATACTTAAAAAGCAGGGGGGGAAAAGGCCTCAGAAAAAAAAAGTTTTCTTGAGTAATTAGCCATAATCTTAGATAAGACAACAGATCAAACAAGTCCTCCTAAAAGAGTTGCTGTGGGAAAGTGACACTTTCTGTGAGGGTTTACAAATAATGCTAAAAAAAAAATTAAAAAGCAGAAACACTGGCAAACTTTTTCATCAACATTAAAACAAATCACGCAGTTGCCTGCCTGCTCCATTTCAGGATGCCAAGTGGGTCTGGGAGAGCTCCAGAGGGATAAAAGCTTCCTCCCCAAACACAGAGGGCAAGGCAGCTGCTGCTTCACAAGGATTTCTAGCTACTTGCTGAGGGTCCAAGCCAGACCTCAGGAGCTGGGGTGGGTCCCAGGGAAAGGTCCCAATGTGCCACTTACCAGCAATGGGTTTCACGGCAGATTTCTTTCCCCTCTGCCTCACCGACTCTTAAAACCAGGTTAAAACAAGCAAGAATTCAAATCATAAATAATTAGGGAATTTGTATTTTCCTCCCCGTCACAGCACTGCAGGGACAATAGTTTTGAAGGAATCTTTGTGTACTTGCAGGCCCCACTAATTTAAAACCTGAGCCCACCTAGAAGTGCAAATTCCATGTGTGTCACCTATGAATTTCCAGGGTGGTGGGCTCCCAGGACTCCCATGTTTATCAACTCCAGAAGTCAGGAAACTCAAGCTCTGGAAAAGCTGCTGGATAAGCTATGTCTCACCTTCTTGATTTTTCTTGAGAAAAAATCATGCTCTGAACTTGCCATCCTCATTTTAACCACATGCCTCCTTGGACAAGTCCATACTTCAGCTGAGTAATTTCCCAATCCTGAAATAGCCACACTCAATTCATGAGCTAACACTTCCCAACTTGCCAGATGCTTTACCTCAGATGACAAATTTTGTTTTGTGTATGTGATGAAGACTCAAATCAAAACCCAACTATAAATATTTTAATGAGACACTTTTTTGTCACATTGTGAAAACCTAATTAAAGGGCTCTTTAGCTGTGAGAGTAAGCACTGTCTAAATAGAGCTCGTGTCACCCTGCCCAAGGTAGAGAACCCACCCCTACCTCCACACACAGCTTGCCATCCACTCACGAAGCCTGAAGCACCTCTAACAGGTTTGTAACCAGTCTGCTGACTGGAAACTCACTCAGGCTGCTGGATTTGGGACAGCACAGTCTCCATAGCCAGTGGCAAACCAAAGGGAGGCTCAGCACCCAGCAGAAGGACTGGAGATAGGGAAAGGAATCCACCAAAACCAGCTCAGTGCTGCCTACCCCAAGACCAAACTATCTGTGCTTTTGAGCCAAACTAATTGCAGATTGTTCTCTTGGCAGTCTTTCTGAGCTGTCATTTTATTTGTGTTACACTCAGACATCTAAAAAACTTTCAGACAAAGAAATAAACATACACTCCCTTAGATGGCAGTTTGTATTCTTAAAACAAGCATTTCTAAAGAAGTACTTTTGAGTCACAAAAACAAAACAAAAACCAAATATACAGCTGTAATTTTTTTGTTTGTTGCTTTTTTTCCTAACATATTTTAAAATCTTAGCTTCAAAAGGACAACAAGCAAAGCTATTATGTTTGACTGTAAGTGCATGACTGGCCTCCTTTAGAAAAACGTTGGCCCTTTCATGCAGGGTACTATTAAGTTTCCAGGGGTGATTTGGAGTTTAAGGCCAGGAGTCACTGCCTGCCCTTCCCTGCATCTGCTGAGGTTCATCCACCAGCCACTGGATCCTGCCCTGCCCTTGACCAAAAGCATGGTGATACTCAGCAACCAGTGACCAGAGCCACAGACCAATCCATGGGCTGAAGAATCAAACCAGAAAAGATGAATTTTCTAACTTTTTTCCTTCTGATAAGTCTTTACACATATTTTGTACTTTGTGGATATATTAGATGCCACTTTCAGATGTTATTTAAGTGCTTCTACCTTCAGAATATTTTCATCGACACTGCTTTGTCCTTCAGAGCAAATTAATTATCCAAAAGTTAAAAATAGTGAAATCAATGCAAGTTATTAAGCCAGAACTCAGAATCTACATGATTAAATGGAATTACAAATCCTAAATCTGGTGCCTTTAATCTAAATCCTGAAGTATTCAAAAATTATGAGCTAGACCACAGACTGATGGGACCAGAGCAGCCTTTATGTCATTCATTAATGTCACTCCACTTGTTGGTAGACACAGGGCAGGATTGTGCCACTTGCTGAAAGTGAAAGGTCTAAAACCAGAAATTGATGTCCACACAGAATTGTGAATTAAATGGGCTTTGTACTCTGGGAATCTCTCATTTTTAGAAGGTTTGATCTTACAGGTGGTTTCACAGCAAGAGGCAACTCTTGCCAGGACGTGGGGATGAGCACTTCAAGCATCTTGCAGTTTCTAACTGACTAGGCCAAACTCAGAATTTAGATTTTTTGAAGCTGAAAGGATTCACAGCAGAAAGGATTTGGCTAGTTGGAGATGCAAATACCTTTGGTGCCTCAGAATATCTTACCCATAAATTAGCAGGTGCTGAATGCATTTCTGCTCCTCGTTCCATACCTGGGAGACATCAGTCAGTGTTTGTTTACAACAGTATTCTGTGTTATTTACAATCAATACAAATTCATTTAAATGTAAAGCTGCAGCACATTGCTATTTACTGTCTCCTATCTCTTCTCAGATAAATTACAAATATTTAAGAGGCAAAAGGCTCTTTAAGGGAGTTGACACTCTATGGATCCACCAAAGGCACAAAGAAATCCATGGGTGACTGAAAAGCAGCAGATTAAAGTTTAGCCCAAAAAAGAGGCTGAGTATGAAAACTGAGCTACTATGGAAAATATGGGGTTTTTTCCACTGAAAATAATGGCAATAAATAGTAAGATCTGGGTTTTTTTTTTTTATCCCATATTTTGGAGGTTGATGCCATTCAGCTTGATATAGTTATTTTACTTGCTCCCCCAAAGTCCAACTTTGATAAATCAAAATATGTTACACTAATAGTTTGCAGCTAGCATTTTGTTAAGGGAAAATTACATATGGAAAACATTATTTTATCTATTTGCATTCTATTTTAATAACAGCTTCCTTTAGATTTGAGCATATATTTTCTGTCAATTTTCTTTTCTGCAAAGTGCCTATTTTCCAAGAGAAGGTTAAGAAAAAAAGAGAAGGAATTGTTCCACTAAAAAATATTCATGGGAATACAACTGAATATTTTCAATCAGTGATAGACACAGGCAGTACTGGAACATATTTATACATTAGTTAAATATAGTTATTAAGTTTATACAGGAATAACTGGGTGACACATTCCTTGACATGCTACAAAGATACTCAGAAAAATAAAGAAAAAATCTATTTGACCCTAATATCCATGAATCCATCAACTTTTGTTTCACATTGACTTAACTCACTAGCTGCACCCGTGTTGATAGGATAAGTAGCAAACTCTGTGCATCAAGGTCTTCATCACTTCAAGGTTAGACAGCTCTCAATCAATCAGTGCACCCCCAACTGGTTACGGTTCAGTCAAAGAGCTGATGCTGGAGCTTGGCACATTCAGTATTGACAACAGAAATTAAACCTTACTCCGAAACTCCCTCTTTGCTTTCCTGTGAACTCAGCTTAAAGCTCTAATGCAGAAAATGCTTCACTGGTCCAGGAACAAAGAAATTCTCTCTCCTCTCAGTGTACCAACAGGGCCAAAGCTCAGCAGTCCCCAGTCTGTCTGGATGATGTACAGGGGAGACATTTCTGGTCACAGAATCCAGAACCCATTCCGAGAGACTGGACTGACTCAAAGCTGCGTAGGGATCATTTCCTAATGAGACCAAAGTGTTTTCAAGAAGATAGTCCTAGAATTAATGATCTTGGAAATATACAGCACAAAAGCCACACCTGCATGCTTTTCTACTCTAATACATGCAACACTTCAGTATGAAGATGCCATACAAGATACAAGATGAGGGAGTTGCCACCTGTTAGGAACCAGCAGAGAGCACGGTGGCACCACGTGGCCGTGCACATCCTAGCCTAACACTGCAGTGTTCTGCCCTTTTCTTAGGTTGGACACGTAGCATCCAGGCTGTGCATTTCTTCCAAGTGATGCACTAATAACATTATTGCTCTTTAATGGCATTTTTTGATTATATAATTATGCCAGAAGCCTCACAGACATGGAAAATATATGTGTGCTGGCATTTAATTGCTTTATCATCATGACTATAACCACAAATGAGGGCCTTCCAGAACTGAGAGCCAACAGAGGCTCTTACTCATTCAGTCCTACCTGTCACCATAATAAACATTCCTTGGAAATCTCCCATGTGCTCTGCTGTATTTTAAAGTATTACATAGCAAAGAGTCTCATTTATGTATTTCGAGTGGGTGGTTGCTTTAGTACAAAAGCGTTTCCATTTCTCAGGATGAAGTGCACTGTGCAATAGGATGAATGAATGCACACGGGGGTATTCCCACACAGCTACTTACAGCACACACTTTGTGCTGTGCCCAGCTTGCCTTGCCTAGGGTGCTGGTGGAACTCTGCAGCTGGCACATGCCCTTGGGCACCCTCATACCACAGAGGAGCTTGCTCAAGTAACACCCTGCCTGTGGGCTGCCTGCAGACAGCTTGGGCTCATCCAGCTGCCCATGGTAGATGGTTCCCTGTCTTCTCCTCATGCTTGAGGATGGGGAACAACTCTGTAATGTTGGGGACACAGTCCAGTGATGATATTATCTCAGCAAAAGCATTGCATGCAGGGCCTGAGACCAGATACAGTATCATAAGCAACAAAAACAAACAAAAACCCAAGAAAAACAAAAACAGGCACTTTTTTCATAGTAAAAACAAAGGGTCTGGAAAAAAAACCCTTCACGGTAATTCACTGAAACAGACAAGATTCTTTTTACAGTAAGTCTGGCTTGCTGAAATAGTAGAAAAACTAAGTTCAAAATCCATAATTTTAAGGAACTCCCTCTTTGGAGTTCAACACTGTTTTATGGAGTTGTACTAGAATAGGAACTTTTCCTATACAGGAAAACTGGGAGAACTCTTTTCAAGGCTATTTGAAGGTAAAAATTATTTTGCATGAAAGCAACAATTAATTAGCACTCAGCAAGGTTCCCTCTACTCTATGCTGTGAAGTAAAAAGCAGGTCACTACTGCAGCCCCTCACACCTGTTACAGGTCACAGATCCTTACCTGAACACAGTATCTTATTTGCTGTTTCAGCACCTCAAGGTTAAAGCCTATTTTCCTTTCCAAAATCAGAGCAGGTATGTTTTGTTTTTTGAATATGACTCCACTAAGGGATGGAATGGGAGACACTTCGGTTTGAGAGCTAAAAAAATTCAATCACTGCTACAAAATCCATACCTTATTAAAAACTCACCATTTCTGCTGTGACACAGCTCTGCTCCAGACCCCAAGGCTGGTGCAAGGCAGCACAGCTTTTTCAGGCTGCACACAAAGCCTGCTTGCTTGCTCTTCTTTGTATCTGCTTTCCTAGGAGGATGCCTTGAACAGAAGGGCGACCACATTCACCCTTCTTTAAGCTCTTGCTCAAAGATGAAGAATTCTTCTCTGCCTTTACTGACTGAGACAGGGGGCAATCTCCATTTCATTAGTTAAGACGGCTGGCTGGCAGATTTAAATTATTTGTATATCAGTATTGATGCTGCTCCACATTTAGTGTAAATGTAATTATCATTAGGGCACTCAGAGCTATCAAACGAGAGTACTTTGAGGAATGTCAATGCTTAAGGAGAAATAAATGCATGTGCACACACAGGTGGACTCAGAATAAATTCTTGGGCTCTTCCCTGCTCTTTCCCATCAAATTTCTCCCTCTATGTATCTCTGCTTTCATTTTCTCACACTCATTACAGCACAGGCTAGCTGGGAAGCAATCAAATCCATAGAAGACAAGCTTGAAATTTTACCCACTGTCCTCCCTGGAGCTGTGATTGCTCTCATTAGGTTAATCACGTGTCAGGAAAGGCTCCAGTCCCATTCCCATCGACACCCTGGCTTTATACCTGGAAAGGAACTCACTCTAGTTCCTGTGCCCACTTCTCATGCCAGAACTACTCTGCACAAGTCTTGCAAGGCTGAGGGGTCAAAAGGTTTGGTAGAGTCTTCATGAGAAACATGGAGCACAAAGAAATTTACAAGAAAGCAGAAAAGACAAGGGAGAATTTGAACTTTTTCAGATACTGCCCCTCAGGGAGGATTCAGTGACAGGACCCCAACAGTCATGGCCCTAACTTAGTCAACAGCAAAACCAAGATCCAATGACTAGTACCTCAAACAGTGATATGCAAAAAATAGTAAGAGTGCAGGGTGCTGGTCTACCAGACATCTCCTATGTGACTTTCTGCAAGTCTTAATTCAAACTCAGATCACTTCACCTGAGCTAATCCACAATCTAAATCAGTCTCCATTATCAATAGAGAAAAATATACTTTAAAAAAATCATTTACACCTCTCCCCTATGAGAGAAAAAACAACAGTTGGACAGTTCTCCCTGCTGACTGAAGAGTGAGCTCATAAAATTAATATTGGGCTACATGCCTAACTTCTCATGGCTAATGCCTGAGGAGAGAAATCCCTCAGCCAGGAGAACAGGGGCAAGAGCTCTGCCTGCTCCCCAGCAGTGCCAAGAGGCCAAGTGACCGGAGATGGATGGTCTGCAGAGTCTGCAGACAATTACTGAAAGAGGTTAGTGGGCCACGTCTCCACAGAGCACAAAGGTACTGCCAAGCTGAAGATCCAGTTTCTCCCAAAGAAATAGACCTGTAAAGACTGAAAGTAGATCCCACAAGCTGGATTCTCCCTGCTTGACTAAATTGGCTCAAAACAAAAACCAAACCACTAACAAAACAGGGTAAGGAAACCAAAACAAAGACAAAGCTTCCTCACTCTAACACTTCACTCAGGGAGATGACTGCAAGCTGCAATCAGGAGATGATTTCCAGCTACAAAGGAAGAAAAAAAAAATTACCCTGAAAAGCAAGAATTTAATAAAGCCACTATAGCTTTTTCCATTGCACTATTAGTTAAGATTTTGAATACATAAATGTGAATTATTTGACTGACAGCCTCTTTATCAATAGTATAATCAGCTTTCTATTGTTGGAATAAGTCATTTATTTGAACAGTAGAAACATTTATTTTAGCTGTAGAAATATAACCCTATTTATTTCCAATCTGCAAAAGTAACCCTTGGTAGTATAAACTAATTTAAAGAGAAAGGTGATTTCTTATCTGCAGAAAGCAGCAACAACACTAGCAAAGGACAATGGCCTGCATTTTTATTAATGCAAACACTAGCTTTCAACATCCCCACTTGAATTTCTAGCCTCTGAGCAATATTAATGCCTAGAACGGAACTAAATTTATGGCAATCTAATTTTATCATACATTATTTAAGTATCAGGACATTTATCTGTTCATCTATCCTTTTACCTCGTTAGTGTTAATATTCTCAGTCTGCTTACAACTTCCAAGGGCAAGTCTGCTTCATCACCAGCTGTCATCATTTAAAAAACCTACTGGTATTTATAAAGAAATGGAAAGTAGTAAGCCATGTCAAAAGCTAGACAGAGAACATACTTGTGCATACAGTCATGTGCCGATTCCTACTTGACTGAACACGATCATATTTTTAGGTACTATAATTAATAGCTAACAGCTTTAAAAGTCTCACTAAATATTCATTATTAGTGGGAAAATTGAGGAGGTCTAATCCATTTTCAACGTCTCTGACAGCTGCCATTAAAGCATCCTTGTGCAACTTGTCACAGCTATTTGTATGTAGTCAGCAGAGCCATGGCAGGAATCCACACGCCTGGTGTTCCTCACCCAGTGGAAGCAGCCCCAAGTGGTACAAAACCACCTCCCACTCTAACCCCTCTCCACATACACACACATACTGGGTGGCAGGGGGTGTGCTTTCTGCCAATGGAGTGCCAACCTTTCAGGCTGCAGCATCTATCCTTCTAATGCTGCCCACAGGGCACTGGGATGAGTGGAGTGGCCACACAGGAACCCAGAGCCATCACTTCATTCACTGCTGCTTGATTGAGGAGGATTCTTCTCAGCCCAGGCAGAGCTGACTTCACTGGGAGCTTCAAGCTGCCCTTCTTCCGCAGCAAGACTGATTCTCCTCAGGGTCCAACATGCTGCTGCAAATGTCAATTCCTCCCCTGAACAATAAAGCCTGTACTTGCATTTTCATAACAATTAATACTCTTTCCCTGTTGCTTAATGTGGGTTTCAAAAGCCAAGGGCTTAAAAGTTCATTTTACAATTGATTGAGATTCTGTTTGGCTCCAGTAATAAGCTTTGCTTGCCCTTGAAATTGCCCACTTTCCAGTCTGATGGAAATGCGGTCTACATAAGCAACATATAGGATCTTTTTGGTATATATTTTTTCAAGGATTACCATTTAGTTTTATTCCTTTTTGCATTAAGTTACTTGGAAGTTATGCTGCGGAGCTCAGATGAAGCACAGCTCCTGTGAATTCAGGAGGCCCAGGGAGGCTGGTATGAGCAGTTTAAATGGTATGGACTGCTCGTACCATCAGCGTGTTCTCAGAAAGCTAAAACTCAATTTTTCAGACTGAAATGCACGACTGGCAGTAATCCATAATCCTGACACAGTGTCATGGGTGCCAAAGGGCCTCCAGTGAGTGCTGCCTTTGCATTTTTAAAAATGTTTTATGAGCTCAAGTCCCCAGAATTAAGTGTCTTTACTTTGCGAGCAACCTGCCATCTCCTAATGCTATAGGAAAACCAAGCCAAACAAAAAAACCAGCCAAGCACAGAACAAAGGATCTCTAACCCATAAGTAAAGTCTCTTTATCCCCAAATCCTCCACTTCAAGGGGTTGGGTGTTAAAAGCTAAGAGCTCTCAGCTTCAAGCCCATTACCATTTGCTCTTTTTTTTTTTTTTTTTTATCTGTACCTAGCTGCTTTTGTTGCAAATGAAGATTAAAAAAAGAGAGACAGCAAGACAAACAGATCAGCCCACCACATGTTCAGCTGATTCCTTACAAATGACCAGGTTTTCTATTAAGGATATTGCAGAATTAAGTGATAAGGAGATATTTACAGCCCTGGCAAAAGATGGACTATGTTATAGTGAATTAGGTCTCCAATCAATTTCTTAATTGCCGGACCGTAGTGTTTACTAACCTGATTCCAGAATTACTTCATTCCCTGCTCTAAATAAAAACATAAAACAGTCTATTGGGTATTTAACTAAGAAAGCTGCTGATGCAGCTCCATTCAGCACAAGGGCATGACTTATTTGTTTATTTTCAAAGAATATGGAGGTATGGAGCTCCTTACCCACAGCTATCATCTCCTCTGCTTTCAGGCAGTAAAGCAGAGAGGAAAGCAAAAGGGCAAACCTGGAGCAGCCTAATCAGGATTCTTCCCCAAATGCTGTCATGAAAATCAAACATTAGTTTTTTAAGGAGAGTTACTGCTGTGATCATGAATGAAGAAATACAGAGCTGGTCACAGATGGTATTCATTATCATTTCACATGGAACTGTACTCCGGAATGATTTCTACAGGTAAATTCTGTAGATGCATTGTCTTAAAATAAGGTTATGGATTAAAAAAAAAAGCTATGGTAACACTATAGCATATATTCTCCCAGGTGGAAAACTATCAAAGGTATAGACACCTTATGCTTCTGTTTTTCAAGCTTTGTAACCTAAATACTTCTTAAAAAGAACTAGGCAGCTCAGCCAGACAGGATGAGAGGCAATGGGTGCAAGTTGGAGCACAAGAGGTTTAGGGTCAACACAAGAAAGAACTTTTTCTCAGTGAGGGTGCCAGAGCTCTGGAAGGGGCTGCCCAGGGGGGTTGTGGAGTCTCCTGCTCTGGAGACACTTAAGACCTGCCTGGATCTGTTCCTGTGTGACTTAGTCTAGGTGATCCTGCTCTGGCAAGAGGGTTGGACTAGATGATCTTCTAGGTCCCTTCCAACCCCTAACATTCTGTGATTCTGTGATATTCTAGATGCAAATATTTCATACCTGTGAACCAGCTGTGAGTTGAGCCACCATCTGTATTACTGAGCAGGGGTGCTATGAGATGACCTTTGAGGTCCCATATAACTTTAATGATTCTATAATCCCACATCTCAGTAGGATTGCAGATCCTTGTAAAGGGAGTGCAGCCTCTCAGTGCTCCTCAGAGACCTCATCTCCCCAACTCTATTTTATTTTTGCAGACCTTCCAAAACAAGACACAGCACAGAAGAAGCTGGAACTCATGGTAATTCCATACCTTTAAGTGTTCTCTCACGTCTCTATGTATCAAAACCTCAGACACCATGGCTGATAAATCTGTAGCTTCTCAGGTAACACCAGGAAGGAGGATTGAACCCTACTGTAAAGTGAGTTTAAAAATTATAAATATTCTAAAATTCAAACCTAACAACACAAATTCACTCGTTCCAGTTTTGGCTCCTTTTCTTACACCTTCCATAAGGTTGGTGTTCATGGGACACCTCACAGCTGGATTAGTGCTTTTTTAGTCCAGACACTTTCTAGGACAAGACATCTTTCTAGGAGTTTATTTTGTACTCAGTGATGAGGCTCTAAGGTGCTATTTCAACACAACGTTATATTAATTGTTACTTAACAGAATATCACCATATTAAACCTGGAGGAAACTTACAAAACTTCTGCATGTGTTAAACCACGTCATTAAACGTGGTTTAATTAGTCATTAAACCACGACTGACATCCATCCCTCCCACTGAGGTCAGAAGTCTGTCCTTCTCCACCTCAGGTTTCTTCTAACATCCCATAATGACTCAGACCGGAACATCACGCAGCATGTCAATTTAAAAAAGTGAGAAACACTTAAAAACAAGATTAACAAGTAATTTTCAAAAAAAATTAAACATAAGATGAGTTAAAAGGTCCCAGGGTAGAATGCATGAGTATTCTAGCAGCTGACATAGTTTCTATCTGTTATTTTTATTTCCCAGCTATGATAAAACTAGAGAAACTAGAGTCAGACAAGAATCATTAGGCCAAATAATCAATCCCCACCAGTAAAAGCTATAAACTTAACTTTCATATCATCCCAGTACATAATGGCAGTGCCCTTTACCCTGACCTGCAAGTCCAATCTCATGAAAATTTAACTTCTCAATACTGTAAGGCACAATTAAATGTGAAAAACATCTCCAGAAAGACATCTGATGAAGAATGTCAACTGTTGTGTCTATTCTGGGATATATAACCAGAGGAACTTGTAATAGGAAGAAACTCCACATTTTCTGAAGTGATTGATAATTCCAACAGCCAGAAAAAGATCTGAGTGACACACGTTAATTGATACACAAACCATCACAAACATACAGATCATAAACTGAGATGGCTACTTGGAAATGCTGGTCTGCCCCTTACTCCAACGTAGCTCCAAGAGCTATTCCTGAAAAACATGTTTAGAAACATACTTATCTTTAAGGACATGACAGTTCTACTGCAGATAATGTAAATGCTCAAAGACTTAACCATCCTCCTGGAAATGAAGCTTTTGGAACTCTCACACGTGAAGTTGGGGACATTGCCTGTTAATCACTCATCTTGAATGTTTGATAACCTCTTCTCAATGCTTTCATCAGCCCAGTTAGTTTGACCCCAAACCAGTTCACACATTTAAATGAACATGCAAATTACACACTTAGATCACCTAGATTCTGTCTTTGCAGGGCAGCAATCGTTTGATGAGCTTTATGAAGATATGTCAAGAATGAAGCTGCTGCTTGCAACAGAGCACTTAAGATGAGAAAGCAGCATTTAGCCACATAGTCATTCTGCTTGTGATGATGTCTGCCTGAAAGCTCATCCCAGGGGAAAAAAAGCGTATTTTTAATATCCAACACTTGATCATTATCACCTGCTAGAACAAAAAGTTTCAGGTGAAAATTATATTGTTAAGTCCAACAGCTGGCTTTGAAGATTTCAGTAGCACCTCTAGCCACAGAGATAATGGAACACCCTCCTGGAAGACTCTCAGAAAGCAGGATTTTAACAATAGAAACTCAAACACCTTTTCCTCCACATACCTCTTCGACAGCTCCTCCAGAGATCCAGACCAGGCAACAAGCACAAGAATTCTGGGAGAAAGTGAAACTGCCAGAGAAATCAGGATGCTGACAGAGCTGTCAGACATCAAGGTACCACGCAGACATCTCCAGCACGGAGCTGAAGAGATGACAACCCCTCCCCAAAACATTTCTGCCTTCGGCACCACACAGCGTGACGTCAGGGCTCCCAAGTCACCAGGGAGCAGGGTGCCTACTGAAAATATTACTTTTTGTTTCACTGTACTGTGGCACCACAATGGGAGCTTGATATTCTGTGATTAGCACCAAGAGAAGGGCTCCCTCAACATAAGCAACAGGCAGAGGATACAGCCAAGGGCACCAAGGGCAGCACAGGCTTCCGCTAACTGGGAAAAGGGGTGTTATTTCAGGTCACTGGATGTGCCAGAACACGTCTGGATATTTGACATTAATAGTAAGAAACTAAAATATGAACAGAATGACTAAGGTAAGATTTTAAAAGTGATCTAACTTCTCTTTTAAATTATGAAGCATAATCTATGATTTAAAGTGGATTTGCACTGACTGAACCCTGTAGGAAATTCCCCCAGACTGCAGCCTTTCAAACACTAACAGCAGCAACAAAGAGGGCACAACTACCAGGTCAACAGTCAGACAGGAACATTACTCAAGAAGTTTGTGCTCTAGAAGTGAAAAATACAATTGTTCTATCTTCACTGAAGTTGTCTTTTGTTTTGGTTTTTTTTTTCAAGCTTATCTAATTAAATCCATGCAAATACCCACAAAGTTAGACTTGTTTCAGCTAAAGATGCAGTTAAATTTATTTTAAATTAACTCAGAAAAAAATGCAACTGTCAAATAGATTAGATATATGCATTCCTCCAGTTAAATTAAACTTCAGTTAAACTGATAGAATAATTAATCTTAGATGTCAAGAAAATAATAGGAAATCTCTCACACTCCTATAAAAACAAGTTCTGCAGAAACCTAAACTAAGAATTTCTTCTGAACATCTGACTTCACACATGGTTAAATGTCATGGTTGGTAACAATTCTAAAATCAAAATTTGTAAAGAATTTATTGTTCTTCATAATTAAAAGTAGTATTACTCCTAGCACCCTAAGGTAGACATGGTGATCTACAAACAAGCATACTTGCAGGAGATTATGGGTTCCAGCTGTTTGCCTTGCCTGGCAATCTCCCTAAGGTGCTGTTTCCTCATGATTCCAGTAATCACTTTTCATGGGTTTACATTAAAAAGGTGTTGTATATCATCAAATAGAACAAAGGTTATTGCTCTTTTGTCATGCTGAATATGTGGCGTATTCTCAAAAAAGAAAACCAAAACAAAATGTGCATTTTTATGTTACAGCTGACCTACTGGTTTTTATTCAATATACAAAACCAAGTGTTGAAGTTGCCCATTAACAAATTGGCTTCAACATGACATGTCAAATAATGAAAATGTATTCACATCTCATATTTGTCCAGTACTGCTGACTTCTCAAGTTATAAACAGGCTGAACAATACAAAGCCATGACTTGTCAACATACTTCATCTCACTCGTTTCACTCAGCAATAATCTCAGTCACCATGTTTATTAAAATGCAGATTGTTCTTGTATCCTGTTGAAAACTATGGGAGATTTGCCATGGCAAAAAATACCCACTGCCTTTTAAGATCTTTTACGTTGGAGTGAAAACTCAAGCACTTCCCAGCTCTTTTCTACAGAGATTTCTTTCTGACAGGAATAAACCTTGCATCGCACGTCTGAGGCAGCAGAAATAGTCTACACTTAAGTTCATATAGTAATGAAAATAGCAGAAAACAGAGATTTTAGTGGATGGTTCAACTCCTCTGTTCTGCTGTCAGCAGCTACTCTGGCTGGAGCATCTGAGCCACTGCCAGTTGACAAGAACTGAGTGACCTTCCTAGCATTTGGAGCTAGAGACTCCCAGAATCTCCACAAGCCAAAATCAACCATTCTAAGCCGTCTCCCACTTGTTCCAGCTGGAAAGCTGAATTTCAATGAAGTTATGTTGCTTTTCAGTAGAAAGGAGCCTGAATACTAGAGAGCACCACCATCTACACATGGGACAATGCCTGTGCAATGAAAATTCTTCTGGCCATCAAGGTCTGAATTAACAGGACACGTGTCTTGCAGACAGGCAAAGGCAAAATTCCCAGCAAACCACACCTCCCTCAAACAGCAATGCCTGGATCCAGCTTGATGCAAGGGCTACTCTTGTTTCCTGAAGCCAAGACAAAGCCCCACCTGTTCACAGGACTACTGCTGTTCACTGAAAAACTCTGGCACACGTGCAGCTGGTGAACTGAGCTGGTCTAATGTCCTCTCACCAGGGCATTTTTCAGATTAATTTATCCTAATGAGTAGATAAAACAGACGTGGCAAGAGCTTGGCCTCTGTCTTGGACAGCCACAGATCAAACTGGGTAGTAGGGGAGCTAAAGTCATTACCTGTCACATCTGGTGCCATTGGCAGGAACATCCATCTAGGACCCTGAACTGATGGAAAGCAAAAGGGAGCAGCTACCACAGGTGCCCCCTCTCCCCTGCCCTTTACAGCAGCATAAATAAGGGCATTTTACTCCTAAGCACCATATTCCCATCCTATTTCCCCTGACAGCTCATTGCAGGCTGTCACCCTCCCCCTGAAATACTGACCTGGGACCTGTGTGAGCCCACCCATGGCCTGTGCCCACCCTGCACACTGGGATGTGCCAGCCACGCTCAGAATGCAGCAGCTGCTGCTGCTCTACACCCTCTAGCACACACCACTGCCATGAACTACTCACAAGGCCAGGGCCCTACCTACATTTATTTTTCATTTCTGAATACTTTTTTTGCAGCAACATTCATTCCCTCCTTTTAACCAGTCTATGCTGCATTTTGACACTGCACAAAGCATCTCATAATTAACACGGAGACCTTTTTTTCTGCAATAGTTTACCACTGCTGCTCCATTAGTCTGTGGCTTATGGGAAATAATTTATTGCTTCTACTCAGAATTTTAATATCATAATTCAGGACATGTTATGATTGCAGCTTTGCTTATTGCAAGGTCTCCTTTCTAATTTTTTTTTTGTAGGAACTCAACAGTCTGGTGTTTAAAAAGGTCTTTAAAATAGAAAACCTGCCATCTAATACAGAGACTGCCTTAAGGAGTGGGAAGGACAAAAAGACTAGAGATAAAACTCACAACTCTGTGGTTTAAATAGACTTTCACTGATGAGATTAGGACTAAATATATGGCTAGACAACATGAAGAACCTGTGTTTCCAAAGAGCATAACAGACATTTCATGAAAACACAGTTATTTACAAGGAAGATCCATTAGTGTCTGCAGTTTAATAATTAAAACTACATCTATTACTCTCCAATAAATCCATTTTTAAAGCAATCCTTGTAAAACCACCCTAGCAGTGTGTATATAGGTCTTCTCTACGACCTGAACAGCCTTCTATTAATCCTACCATGACGATAAGGATGGTCATTAATGTCTCTATACATTGATAATATTAATGAAGCACTGGAAGCACTGCTCACTTGCTGGTGTGAGCAAGGTGTTCAAGAGAAACTCTCCAGCAGCAGTTCCTCAGGGGCGAGTTTATGTGGACATCTTTTCTAAGTTGTCTGTGAAAATGCCAGGCAACTGGAGGCTGGTAGAGTAGCTTGGGAAATGTGTTTGGTTTTTGAACAGAAAGAAAATGAAGAAGAATTAAAAAAACAAAACAAAACAAAAAACAAACCATAAACCAAATACAATGGATTTTATTATTTCCTATATTCTACCCATCTATTTTAGCATAAATAATGATCCAGCTACAATCAATAAGGAGTTCTGTTGCTGACTACAGCAGAGCAAAGGCTTCACTTGTGATGTCTAAGCACTACAGACTAAAATACTGAATTTAATTGTTCTGGGGCTTTTCCCTGTACCAGGTACTTATTAAGAACAAGCTAGACTCCTTATTTTTGACAAAGACAGCACACACAAATTCCAACTTAACTTGAAAACCCACATCACAAAACTAACCATCTTAAATTGACAGGTTACAATAATTTTGTCACAAAAATGTCTTCTGTGCAGCCTCACCAGCCACATCACCCACAGGTCCCGAGAGGACAGACCAAGGACACAAAGCCTTACAGACCCCAAGGACTCCACCTGGGACCTGTAGATGATAGAAGACACTAAAAGCATCAGTCCCAAATCCTCAACAACCCTGACACCAAAAATCCCATCATCCCACCCTTCAGTGCCCTGCCAAAACAAGAGCAAGAAGTTTTGTGCCCATCTGCACATTCCAGTCTCTATTTTCAGATACTTTGAAAGCAGCAGGGAGGGGAAAAAAACACCAAAACAACAAATAAACAAATAAAACGACTCACCATATTTGGTGTCAGTCTTTACTGTCAGTACAACTAAAACTCTTCAAAATAATGAAAGCTCCACAAATGTTATTAGCAAAAATTTCACACTTTTTAATGGATATTTACAGTTCGAGGCAGGCTTTTAATTACTTTTGCTATTTGCATCTGATGGTTTTGGGAAATGTTGACTTCAGATTTTAGACTATCAAGGACCACTGGATGCAGTCCAATAAGAAACTGAGATCAGACTAGTTAAATTAACCATCTGTCCTAAATAAACACAAATCAGAACTACTTTTTAATATTCTTTCAACTCAATCTTAAGTGCAGCAAGAACTTCACGAAAGGCAGCAATTGTGATAAGGTGGACTCCAAGGAAGTTTACATCCATCTGTTTTATAATGCATTTTAGTCCCAATTCTCCATCTCTGTAGCTACAAAAAAATGTCCTAGATCTGGCATAAGAAGGCCACAAGATAACAACCAGATTTCAGTCTTTAAATTGTCATAAAACTGAATTAATGAATTACATTTGTACCAGTTACTGTTCTAGTTAAATTATTACCAGGAGAGTGGCTTTATAATGGGCTGGTTCCTGTTCTCATTACAATCCATTCTCACGAGAACTTATAATCAGAATTTTAATGCCTCATTCATTCTGTGAAAGATAGCTGTAAAAATATATTAATTTGACCTTTTCTAAATTTTGTTATTTGATTTGGTGCCTATTCTTATTTGCTCCTATCTACAGGCTCCTACGTTTGCTCATATCTATAAATTACGAGAAAATGGAAGTATGTCAGTAAGTCAGAAGACTCTTCTGTTCATTTCTTCTACCCAAGGTGAGGAGTACAATCTCACGACTCTTTCAATACCTTAATGCAGGCCAAACAAAGTCCCTGCCTGAGCAATCATTACACTCTGAGTAACGTTTCATCAATGGCAAAGGAGCAGGGAGAAATACAGAAAAGCCCTTTCACAGTGGACAGAGCAAAGGAGCCCTTCCAAGAGACAGCCCCAGCAGGTGACTTAGATCAGACACCTATCTCCAGACAAAGGACTCTCTGGACTCCTCCCTCTCTGAGATAACTACAACAGGAGCCTTGAAGACTCAGATTACAAGATAAAGGTGGTTTTAATCCTCCTAATTGTCTTCACTTGTGAAAATACACCAAGAAGCTGAGCTTGTATTAACCTGACACACTTCTATGCTGAGGCAGACCCAACAACCTGTGCCTGTGGAGTTGGTGGGAAGCAACTAGTAAACACACACACACACACACAAATATATTACAGCATTAAAAGGAGCATTTTCTCTCCTGCCAGCAGCCCACAGGGACTACTCCCTCTCGTGAACTGTGCACAAGCTTCGAATCTTTACGCCAACCCTCTGCCCACCAAAAGATACCTTGAAGACTTCATCTAAATTCATCTTAATTTGGAGGTTAACAGAAAGCATATTTATCAGACAGCAGAACTTGACCTTTATTTCCTAACCAGTACTGTACAGTCAGTGTCTCTGTTCTCTCTAAATCTGGCACCGTGCTGCACAGCTTGATGGCAGCAGTGACAGGCTGAGGACCACCAGTTCAGAAGACAACATTCAGATGCCATCTTTCAGCCAAACTGCTGATTGGCACTTACAACTTTTGGGTGCTTTATGTGACACCAGATCCTAGAAATATTTTTCTAATTGAGGTCATAACACTGACCAAAATAGCATGTCATCTTCCAGTCACTGAATTTTAAACACTCCTTAGGGTTACACTTCCCCAGTGTACTATGAAAATTCCACCTAGCTGGGAACAGAGCTGCTTTCCAGGAAAACTGCTATAAAATTCAACTGCTATTCCATAGCATATGCTGCAAACAAACAAGAGACTTTTATCAGCATCATGTCAGACAGGACCACCAGTCCATTCAAGACCCTGAAGACAACCTCGTACAAGATCAGTACCGTTCCCTGGGGGAGGAAAAAATGAAACACACAACATCAGGTAAGTCTTTTATTCCTCGTCTGGTGGAGTTTTCAGATTCTATTCATCCTGCCCAATTCAACCCCTCTGTTCTCACAGCAGCTTCGTTTGTGATTCCCCCTTTTATCTGCCTTGTGAGCAAAGGCTTCTTCTGTACAGCTCTCTGTGATTACAGATAAACACACACAAAAGGTAGTAGGGAAGAAATACAAGTGTGCATATATATATATAAAAAACACACACACATATTTCTCTAGGTCCTTAGATCAATTTCAGAGGAAGGTAGGCATGGACCAAAACTGTCACAGAGTAACACTTGGAGCAGTGGGTGATGGAGCAACCTGTGATTCAGTGATTACACCATTGATGGATTTTGGTTCCTGAGTTGCTCAGGTACTTTTGAAAATTACACCCATAACACCTACCTCATCATTACATGAATAAAAGTTGTTTGAGGCAAACCTGACTGCACTCCCCATCATATCCATCGCATGACTGACAACGACAACAACGTTCAACCCTAAACAAGGACAGCAGGTGAGACAGATACCTCCCTGTCTTCAGTGATTTGTTGCTCAGAGGGTTTTGGAGTCATAAGTCATGTTTTGTACACAGCACTGCTCAACAACTAGTATGAGTATCTGTGTACACACACTGGCTAAGAGAATTCACGAACTCCCTTCACCGTGGCAAAGACACCTCTGAATTTTTTGTCTGTGCCCCAGTGACTTACTAGAGCCTGTGTTTAGAGTGCTTATTTCAGATGAAATTCATGTGTCCTACTTGTAAAGACACATCAGCATGGTTTGGTGTCTTTTATGCAGTTAGTGAAAAAAACCCCAAAAGCCTGCAAGATGAGGCTGCACTGCCCAGAGATGATGTTCCTGTTCCCCTGGTGCTGACCCGATGAAGGCAACAGTACCAGTGTCGTTACAGAGAAGCTGTTGTGACCTTCAAATGTTAATTCCCCCAGACACCAGGGGTTGGAGGTGTCAGCCTGGCAATGTTTTGGGCTTCCACAGGGGATGGAGTGTGTTCACAGCTCTGCTCTTACAGCAACCCCTACAGTTTAGTGCACGGAGTGGAACTGATGCCTGTCTCCATAGAGACCTCCTGTCCTGCTTTCAGAAAGGGAAAGGAAACGGGAACTATGACAACAGACAAACCTGGGGGACGAGGAGGTGTAAACAAGTCAGCGGGAAGCCCACGGTAGTACACTGGGGCCAAGCCTCGTGTTTTCCTTCTTATCCAATATTAACATAAACAGATAACTAGAAGTACTGGGAACTGAGCTGATGGTGTAACCAGCAACAACAGCAGAGCCCACAGCATCACGGGGCTGAGCCACAAGACAGCAGCTCAACACCCATCTGGACCTCTGGGATTCACACCAGGAGGAGACACCTCGACTTCACGCCTGTGAAACCACAGCCCTTGTCTCACAGTGCTCTTGCTGTCACCTTGCCACCACACAGGTCCAGGCAAATGGCAAAGACACTACCAGACTTAGCACAATACCTTGACCCAAGACCATTTTAGGTAGAGAAATAAAGGTAAATAGTTGATGAAGACCAAAAAAAATAAAAATACAACTATTTACTATGCCTTCTTTGATCCAACTTAAGGCAATCTGATGACAATGCTCTTGTAGACAGATCTAGACAAAGAACAGCCCCTGTCTTCTCTGCAGGAGCCAATCTTGTAATGCCTCAGTGGATTAAGAAAACCTTTCTACTTAAAGGCAGAAAAATATTCAAGACTTTTTAATAGAAAACATGCCTATCTAAAGAGCACCCTTGGTATTTGTAAGGCATTTTTAAAAAGTAATTTGCTTTAAGGATGACAAAGTCAGCTCTTCATTGTTTTATTAGAAAGCATCCAGTAAGTCTTTACCTCAAATGCACAGGGATCCATCTCCTGGACAGCAGGAGAGGTGGCAACAGGCAGCTGTTTCAGCAACTCCTGGAAGAATTAAAGCTTGTAATCAACTTGTGGTCAATTTTTATCAGACAGAGCCTGGATGCATGGGCTCTAAAACACAGTACCATATCAGTTTCAACCACATTTCCTCAGTGGCAATATAATAAGATTTTTTTCTGTATGTGCAGTGTTTGTTCAGTGACTCCTGACTTACACACCCATGCCCCTTCCCTACCATGACCAGGGTAAGTTCTCAGGGTAAGGCAGTCACCTAAAAACACCCTCTGTATAAAAACTAAAACAAAACAAAAGAACCCCAAAAGCTTTACTGGAAACCCAGGGTCTCTCCAAGACAAATACTTTTTCTGTCCTCTGTACTCTCTCTACATAAATATCAGTGCTTGATATTTGCTCTTTAGATGTTTAGCTATTTTGCTGACTTGACTCAATGAATTCATTAGCATTTCACCAGCTTTTCTGTAACACACACTCACCCTCAGTTCAAGGGATTACCATCCACTACCTCTTCCCAGCATAATGTTGCAAAAACCAAGTTGCCCGAGTTCTGAAGCAGAGCATTGTTCAGAACTGTGCGTGCAGAAATATTCTGTACTCGTTCCATTGTCAGTAATTAAATTTGCTGTTCCCATCTGGGACACAATCTTCCATGAGTTTGCAACAGAATCTCTTTGTCTGGTTGCACTGATAGATCAAGATGATGTTCTCCTCATTATTAGATACTTCAGATAACACAGATGGAGAGGGATGGCAGCCAATGAGGTCAAATTTTCATAGAATAAACAATACGTTATATAAATACAGAGTTACCCAATCATATCCTGGGATGCCCTTTTGTAGGTACATGCTACAATGCAAGTAGTATTTCACAGATTTATGGATGGAAGGTTCATCAACTGGTAAATTAAACACTGTAATTAATCAACATTTCTATTGTATCACTAAAAGGAAGAAGGTTGAATAACCTGCTACAAAATCGCAATATTTAGAAGGGAGTTATTAACTTTTTTTTTTTTTAAACCACACTTGTTGAGGTGCAGATGTAGAAGAGCTACTTTCTAAATGACATCACCAAACAGACCTTCACACAGAAAGATGGAGCAGAGGTAAACCCACAGACACACACTTGTTCAACAGCAGCACCAGCAAGCAGGTGGTTGCCCCACAGAGCCACAGATCAATTTATCCACAGAATGCCAAAATGACATGAGGAAGTTTTATCATCTCTGCCACATATGGGAGAATTGAACAAAAACCCAAACTCTGGAGGTCATACATGTACATTAGAAACCTGTGCAGAGAGGGTGCTCAGAGCAAGCCCAAGATCTCCACACAGCAAGAGCCTGCACAGAGGTAATCGTGTGTAGCTAGGGACAGACAGCACAATAAAGGAGGAGCCCATTATATCAGAGCTAAGCCATATTCCAGAATGCAAATCAAAACACAAATGGTAGATGGTCCATGACACAGACTCATTAGTCATGGCTTCACAGATAAGGAGCTACTGAGGCAGACAAAGCACAGCAAGAAAATGTCTTTTTTGAGAGAAGTGCTTCTGCTCTTGCAAGTCTTGGCAAGAAGCAGAGCATTTAAGACCAAGCAGCTCCCCCTTCCCTACCTTTTTTGTTTGTTACTAAAGGTCTGTTTATAGGAATTATCATCAGTCAGCTTTCTGAAAGGCTTGAAACCCGTACAAGTAGCTCTGAACACACTTCATTCTAAAGAAACTCAACCAAAAGGCTGTAAACAATTTTAATCCTGTTCCAAAGTCCATCAGAAGCAGAGACTCCCATGAATTGCAATGGGCATTTGATCAATCCCTTTTCACACTGGTGAACATGCCAGGGAAAACACTTAGAGTCTCACGTTTAATTTCATTTGTTAACAAGTGTATTTACTACCAAATATTGGAATCCACCAATGGCATGACTATTCTGTTGTGTTATCCAAGGTAGACTGCTCTACCTTTAGCAAGCACAGGGATTTGTTTTCTCAAAGATGAAGCATAAAGGGAACTCTAAAAAAATAAATCTAACAGCTGAGAAGCTGATGAGTCTTTCCTCTTTCTGCCCTTCCCCTTACCATAATATTATTTAGTCTCACTTAAAAAAATGTTTTGTCACCACTGGCTATGTAGAAGAACCTCTCAGCAGACATGAGTACAACTGGAATGAATCCCCCCAAAATCATCCCAGCTGTCAGGAAAACAAAACAAAATGTCACAAGAGAAACAGTGATTCACAAGTGTCACGTTTTGTATGCAGCTTTTGCTAAGGCTGGGCTCAGGACACTCCAAAAGCAAGATACTAGAGCTGTACAAAAAAAGTATAATCTCTCTTTTAAAATGCACAGAACAGGTGTATACCTGAATATTTTATACTCATTTAAGAGGATTTTTTTAGCAAGTTAACAGTTGAGAAACTTCAAACTCCTTCTCTAATTCAGGGAGGAAAGGGAACTTTGACTTCACAGGACATGTAATGATAGCAAAACTATTACAGGTCAATGAGAGCGCTGTAAACATCTTAAGGGATACTAGACTTGTGTGCCATGGAGGAGACCAGAATGATGCAATTGCTTTGGTTAATGAATGGTCCATCTCTTAACAGCCAAGCCTTGTCTTACATTATTTATGCCTGTTGATCTGTGATTAACTGCCACTACCACAGCAAGATTTACTGCAGTTCATATTATAATTGGAAGCAAATTGACTGTTTAGAATTAAAAAAAACCCCAAAACACTAAAAAAATCTGTAATCATGAGCATGGTATAGACTGCATTTCCTCAGAGCTTTTGTGAATACCATGCATTTGTCTCATCAATCACAGAACTGCATTTTCATGTCAATCAATCACCACATTAACGGGCTACTCCATTTTCTATTGTGAACATATATTTACTTTGTAGAGATGCTTAATAGAAGGTGGGAATCAGCACTTACCTCTCAGAAGCTGCTTCTACTTGAAGAATTGAGAAAGTCAATATTTATCTAACAAGGGGTAAAAAAAAAAACAACCTGAGGTAAATGTTCTCTTTAGTAGTTAGAGGGAACAACAAGCAGCTGGTTTGATGGCTTGGCTCACACTGCCACGTCCTGCACACACGAAGGACTTTAGTCAGGAGCACCATTACATGAACCTCGTGTTTGCACAAGCTGATGCACATCAGAAACACCCTCCATCTACTGAAGATGGGATCATTTTCTCTTCTTATTCTTTCTATCTAATTAACTTTACCATCAACTCAGCTTCAGGTTGTAGCTTCACACTGTCTGGCCTCTCAATACATCTCCCCACTATTCTACATTCCAAATACTTCTACACCAAAGAAGTGCAACACAGGTTTATGTGAGCAAATGGAAAGCCTGCTTGCCTTAAAAAGCCAAGAAGACCATTTGTAATCACCAGCAAACACACACAGTGTGTAACTGAGAGCTACCTAGCTGAATGCAAAGCACAGTGCCAACAGCTGAATATCTGGAATAAATAAATACACTTGATGAAGTTCATGCAGAACAACCTTTGGACACACTTTGTTATGTAAATGCAGAGTGGGCTGTTTTACCATCACTTCCATTCTTCTCTTAGAGCTCTTATGTAAAAGAGAAGCAGCAGATACTAAGAGGGGTGACAACTCCAGCCAAGCTGACTGCCAACACACAACCAGAGCAAATTCCCCCAATAAAAGCAGATAGGAAATCAACACCAGCAGCACATGTGTGTGTGAGGGCAGCCCCAGGGCAGCTTAGTGAAGGTCTCAGCAAGTTACACAACCTTTACATGACTATTCACCTTCCCATCCAATAAAGCTTGAATCCTTACAGCACAGTAACAACTCCAACACACGCTCCCTATGCCTCACCCTGAGCCAGGGGCCACCCTCCCAGAGCCACACAATCCCCAGAGCCACACAATCTTGTGCAAGCTCTGCTGTGGAAGCAGCAGCAGCACGTTCACATTGACATCAGCAGCTTGGCACTGGCAATTCTGCTGCTCGGAGCGAGAACTCGCCAACCACAGCCCAGCAGACTGCACTGAGTCTCCAACTCCACAGCACAGCAGACTGCACTGAGTCTCCAACTCCACAGCCCAGCAGACTGCACTCAGCCTCCAACCCCACAGCCCAGCAGACTGCACTCACCTCCAACCCCACAGCTGTCCCAGCCTGGAGAGGATGGCAGTTCCAAGGGCACAGCAATATTCAAACCCCAGCCACATCAGTCCCTCCTCAGCTGGGGAAGGAAAGAATATTTTCCTCTAAAGATCCTTGTGCTTTGCTGACTAGAGAGGAGGAATCAGTGTCTAGCTACTTAAGGAATTGTAGGGTTAGCTACAAATTTGCTTGCAATAATTGATATTTTAGGAATTTACACTATTAAATTCTACCCCTCTAGTTTACTGAGCTACCTATAACACGCCAAAGGTCAGAAGCACTTCAAACACTTAGAGAAAAATGTACATTTCAACCTTTTAATAATGTGTTCTGTTCTTATAGTATGGAAATATGAAACACAGATTAATTTGGAGGAATAGAAAGCTCATTCACGTGGGAAGCATCAGTATCTTGTTATAATGGGCTTTTAATTAAGAAGACATTCCACAGTGTTTGGTATGATAAAGTAAATGCTGTTAATGTTTCCCCTACTATTGCCCCATCCTATGAAGCATAATGCAATCACAAAATCAACTGAGAAAATAACTTTATTGAATTTTCAAATTTATGAACAGTAACAGACCCCAAAGCTCTTGCATGCCAGTAGATGGCAATCTTCAGATACAGTAAAAATGTGTCAATAGCAAATACAAAATTTGAAATTAAAACTGTATGAGGGAAAAAAAAAATCCATTCAAGAGTTGATATTGCTCAGAAGTTATTCAGAATAACTTGTTTCATTTTATCAAAGATAAAGAGAATAAAGTATTTTCTTTGCTCAATTTTAGTTTTCATACTAAAAATTCTAATTTTCTTCAAGAAATTTTTAAAAAGCAGTTTGGACACAGATTAACAGGAAAATGGAATTTTTTTTCTGGACAAATAAAATATTTGATGTTTTCACTAAAATTCATGTTTCTGGTTTCCTTGAGATTCACTCACATGGCCACAAGCATAGCCAGGCTTATTTGAGCAGATGTGGCCAACAGCCCACTGTTGGCCATCCCACCTTAGCAGAGAAGAGGAAATACAGTGGGAGGGGAGACCTACACTGATGGAAATGAGAGAAGTTTGAATATTCATTGCTATTAGGAAATAAAACTGTATACTGAAATTTACTGGTTTAAAATTCAACTGCAACTGCATTTCATAACGTGGTCAATGCATCATCAGATATGCAAAGGAGTACACTGGTCTATATTTAATTTCCATTCTTCTGAAAAGCTGCACTTGAAATTCTGCTTACTGGTGGTTCTTGATTTTTTAAGACCTCAGGACATCGTGAAATATGATCACACTTACAACAGCAGAAGAAACCCAATAACATTTGCAATATCCATGCTGATCCTAGCTCAATGTGCAACCACAGGAGTGATGGTAACACCTACACCACTGTGCCCACTGGTAAAAGAACACTTCACAACATCTGCAACAAGAATATTTTTCCTATTTGTCACCATACTTTAAATAAAAAAAAATATATGTAAGATGTCACATAAAAATTAAATATTGCTTAGTGCCAAATTTAAAAACAAACACTTGCATGAGATTTATTCCAAGACAGATCCTCCCACATTCACACAAAAGCACTTTATCACTCAAGACTGACTATTTTTTTTTTTCATATTTTCTCATCTACTTGAAGCAGCCCCATTTTATTCAGACTTGGAATTCCACCCTCCTTCAGAAACATTACTTCTCCTTTATATTCATAGAGGTGAGATCAGAATCAAGCCTAATAGACTGCAAATGTGACTCTCAGGAGCACCCTGATTGACCACCAAGGTCTGATGGCCTCTTCAGTTAATTCTGGAAAGCTGCTTCTTTGAGGAGTCCAATCACTGTCACCACATCACCACCAGGAGAGCCACCCTGCACCACATTAACAACTCCAACCAAAGGGAATGCAGCCCAGCAAAAATGGGTTCCCTCTGCAGGATCACACTGGGAGAAGGAAACTACATCCAAAATTGTATTTGGAGAAAAAGTTGCAAATTCACTGCCTGTGATCTTAAAATAAACTAATCTGGGCATAGCTCAGGCACAAAAACCCTCCAACCTGCTGCCAGAACTCTCCAAAGGGACCTCTCAGCCTCCGGAGAACAGAAGTGGGACAGTTTATCAGCTTTCAAGAGAATGACAGAAATGGAAGAATGGAAGCTAAAACAAAACCCCTAACAGCTGGAGCAATTTTCTTGGAATTAAAATTAAAAAGCCTGGCAGTGTCATAAAAATAAAAGATCTCGGGAAAAAAATGATGCAAAGGATGTTATTAAAGTAAGGTTCATGAAGTTGGAGAATAATTACAGATAATGTGTATTTATTACTCCTATAGGATCAATCTGTGGCACAGATTTTCAGTTCTGAAGCCAAACGCACAGATACTTATCATATCTGTAGTTATCTTTGCTCTCAACTCCCACTCATCTCCCCAGTGACACATTTACTGTTTCCATTTGCGATATATCAATATTCTTCATTTTATTTAGTTCAGGTTTTTTTTTTCTTTGCAAGATAAAATAAGAAAGCTTCTTTTAATCTTTGATAACAACCTCTACATTTCTGAAAGGACCTAAATCCAAGGAGTAAAAGCATAGATCCAGACTGTCATACTGGGATACCTACGTAATGGCTGATGCATTTTAAGATTAGAGAATAAAACTCTCGTTAAAGACCAACCTCTAAAGACTCAACGTCTTCTACAGACAGACAGAATGCAGATTTTCTGCTCTTTTAAGGACAAGTATCCCAGCACACAGCAGGGCAAATTCAGATCTCTGAAGCTGAAATCCTATATCCCTCACAGGGCTCAGCATCCACGTGGAGGAAGGTTACAGCAAGATTTGATTTCAACTTACTGAAGTCACAGGATCAGCTCCAGATACACACGCTGAATAAATACAGAAATACTCAGCCCTGCTCCCACTGACATCTGCTGAGCAGCAGCAAGGGGGTAAAGTGCCCTGTGTCCACAGTGCACCTGCCTTGCAGGGACAGACCCCCTTGGTGCAGTTTGGCAGGAGTTGCCATAAGGCTCCCTAGATGCCTCTGGACAGAGGTGGAAGGTGTTTTTGTCTTTTCCCTCCACCAAAGTTTGCTTGTTTTTCCTGCATTCTCCACTTGTCTTGAGTGCCCCAGTCACAAAAGTTTCCCCTAAAACTCAGGAGGGAGGGCTGCTATTTTAATGTTGAAAATGGTGATGGCAGTAATGCTACACACTGCTCTCACTCTGCAAACACAACTTTTCTTAAAAAAAAAAAAAAAAGGGAAAAGAAAGAAAAGATCAAATAGCCATGGAGACAGTCTCAGTTTTCTTTTGGTAAGAACAGTACCTTCCTTTCCCATGACAAAAGTTAACACCACCTCCCCAAACAAGTTAAGAAATTTCACTACTGAACAATTTCTTTTTATCGTTGTATCATTTTACAAGTTAACATGATCAAAACACACCATTTAAATACGTCCAGGCTGTCTCTAAGTCTTGTACCAATTATCCTGCAGTACTACACCTTTTCAACATTTCCAAGAGAAACATCACCACCTTAAATACCCTCATTCGTTCTGAAAATAGTCTTATCTCCACATCCTACAGTGGCACCTAAGATCATTAGAACTGAATAATTAAAGAGAAAGAAATCCATTCCAGTTCGAATCTTGGAAAATTTAAACCAGCTAAGAATGTGACCCAGAGCTTAACGAGCAGATCCCACAGCACTGTCCTCACCCTGGGAGACCCTGCCCGGGGGCACCTCCAGCAGCACCCCACTCTTCTGGCAAATACAGCCCAGCATGACAGCTATTCATCAGCAAAGAAAAATACTGGTATTCTACACCATCAAATGAGGAAATCTTCAGCCTTTGCAATGACTGCCTCAAAACACGGGGCTGTTCTGCTAAATGCAACCACAGAATGTTTCTGGTTGGAAGAAACTTTCAAGATCACCTAGTCCAACCTTCGCCCAACACTGCAAGCTCCTCACTAAACCCTGTCCCTGAGCACCAGGTTCACACACCATTCAAATGCCTCCCAGGATGGTGGCTCCACCCCTGCCCTGGGCAGCCCAGTCCAGTGTTTGAGAACCCTTTTGGTGAAGAAACGTCTCCTAATATCCAGCCTGAGCCTGCTCTGGAGCAGCTTGCAGTCATTCCCTCTGCTCCTGTCACACATCACCAGGGAGCAGAGGCTGTGCCCTCCTCACTCCAACCCCTGTCAGGAGCTGTAGAGAGCAGGGAGCTCTCCCCTCAGCCTCCTCTTCTCCAGACTGAACAAGCCCAGCTCCCTCAGCCACCCCTCACAGGACTTGTGCTGACACATAGTTTATTTTGTTCCTTTAAATCATCACATCTCAAGTGTTTCATGGAAAACAGAAGTGAAACAGTGAAGAAGATAAAAAAAACACAGTCCTTTTTCTACTTCTGAAAAACTTTTGGAAGAATTATTCTTGAGGAATTAATGGAAAGAAACTATTTTTTATACACAGTATTAAGTGATTAAAAGCTTGTTCATCACTTTGCTTAGTTTAATTTTAGAAAGGCCTACTTGCAGATTCTTTGAAATGCATAATTAATTGATAGCAGCGTGGTTACATCAGTACAGAAGTGAACGATAGATGTGAAGTGGTTTTTCCACAAAAAAATACAACCAGTAAGGCCACGATTACAAAAATCCAATTCACTGCCCCCTCCGGTGAAGCTGTTTGATCTGCACATCTGATTGCACAATCATCCCTAAATATCACTTGCATTAAAATTTTTATAGGTTTGGAATCCATTTTGACTTCTGCAAGATTTTTTTTATTTTTTTTTTTGTCAATTGGATCTGACAGAAAAATTAAAATAATCCTCTTTTACCTCTGCATTATCCTTTAAGTACTTAAGTTTTAATTATATCTCAAGTCTACCTGAAGACGTTTCGGGCAACTTCCAATAACGTGCATAAGCAGTTGAGTACAGTGTAAAAGTGCATGTAATTTCCAAGTCCCCAGTTGTTAATGAAATCCCAAACATTCAGATTTTAATTGAACTAGATAAAGATTAAGAAGCTTAGCAGCAGCTGGCATTGCGAATTAGTTCTCAGCAGATTTTTATGTTGTACTCTAAATCATTGCTTTTGTAATCTTCCTAAATTGTCCTTTATCTTGCTAATGCAGATATGATTCTCAGAAAGCATTAGGCTTCCACTGTTCCCATTGCCTGTAAAATCTTGAACTGTAAAATCTTAATAGTCTTTTTTAATAAGTATTATGATCTATATGTATAATGTGCATTCAATAAAATCTTACTGTAATTAGAAGAAAAGTTTGGAGTTTTTTTACGTGACCTGTTTTACAGATTGGATTTATTTAATGGCATAAACTGTTGGAGCTGCTTCCAGACCTATTTACAGCTGGCTGGCATCAGATGAAAAACCAGTGCTAGACCCAGAGCTTGGGGCCTGGCTCTCCAGGAGCTTCATTAGGAAGTTTCCTTCCTATGGTTGAGGGAGTTTGGCATAAACACAGTTGTGCTGCTTAAATGACTGGCAATCTATTATCAGCAGTGATCAAATAGTATTTTGCTTGCAAGGACTTTTCCATGACTCAGAGAAAGCCTTCAGATTACCACCAGTGTTCACCAGTTGTTCTCCCTACCCAAAGCCTGATGCTGAGAAGCCCCTTGCTCACCCAGGCTCTTTCGCAAAGCCCAGGCTGTAAGCCACAGAGTGCCTGGGTTTGAAACACCCGTGACAAATGCTCTCAGGACTTGCTCATGCATTGCAACAGCTCTTAAGAGTTAGAAGTGCAATTATTGCTTGCATAGTAAAAGGGGTTATATTTATGCATCCCAGCCAAGGATGCACTTTCCTTATTCAGGTTAATGTGAATAAAATTGGAGTTCCTCTCTTTATCGGAAGAGTGTCTGTGGGGAGAAAAAAAAAATAAAAAATAAAGACATCTACTACCATAATCAAAAAGCAAGAAACACTTCAGTCCATTTTTCTCCCTCATAAAATATTCTAGTTATTTTCCCAGCTAAATGGTGCTGGTCTTTCGAGTCTGTTGGTAAATGACCAACTAATGTAGTTACATAGGCACCGAAGAAGAAAATTATAAAGAAATAATACAGCCAACTGGCATTAAAGTTTTGAACAGAATGGAATTCTAACAGTTCAACTAAGGTCTTTTAATATTAAGAATCTTGGCTGCTCCAATTTTTTTCCTAATAAAGGAAACTTTTGGCAGGATAACAAACGTGAGTGTCAGAAGAGAGGAAAAATCTTCACCTGTACTTCTTGACTTTTTAAAATTGTTTTTTTTTAATTTAAAGCATGGTGGTGTCCAGACTCCCCTGATGGCATTTCAGTGCACCAGTCTCTTCCCAACTCCATGATTCCCCTTCCTCTCACCTGCTGAGCTGAGGTAGCACTGAGGCCTGATGCCAAACAGTCAGAATGCGCCAGGGCTGAGATGGCTGCATTTCAATGATGAATAAAGTGATCATTAGTCTATGCCTCTCTTCAAAGAATTATGTTTGGTTCAGCAAGCTTTGAGATCTTTGAATGAAAGATGCTCTAAGTAGTGCTAAGCAATTTTCTCTCCCTCTAACTAAAATGAAGCTGCTAGCTTTTCATGTCTCTTTAGGCCCCTTATTACTTGCCATTTCCCCTTAGCAATCTTCTCATTCCAAATACTGACATTCTGGCAGCCCAGCTATTTTCAGAAACTATTATCTAAGTTTGAAATGGTGATATTATTTTTTTCTAGGTATTTTTTCCAAGCAAGCATTTTGCCACCTAAACCTTAGCAAACTCACAAGCAGATTCAGAGATAACTCTATTTTTTTTTCCATAAAACAAGGAGTTAACTACAACATGTTGACTTCTCATTTAAGCCATTTTCTGAAATACAGCTCTAGTTCCAAGACTGACTTAGGTAGTCTAGCCTCAATTTTCTGAGCTTTTTCTAAAACCTTGACAAATTTTCCCCTAACATTAAATAACACATTCTTTGGATGTTTCAAGTTCACGTAGAGTTTCAGATGCCTGCTGCGGATTCCACGGTGCCCTAAATTGAGCATTCATTGAAAAGCCTGTTAAGAATTTTGTCCTCCAAATCACTCCTGTAAGAGCAACAGAACTCGGCTCCCAAATTGCTTCCATGGCTGGAGGGCTTCTCTTCCTTCAAGATAACCCATAAATAAGTACTTCAATCCAGTTTCTTTAAATGCAAAATAAGCTATGCAAAAGCAATAGACACCAAAAGGAACTTCGTTATGGACTTTATTGGGAATATATACAATTCCAGACCTTACAGTCTCTTTTCCCTCCTGTGTCCTTATCCTTCAGTTTCTTCAAAATTTACCAGTGTACTGTCAGAAAAAAAAGTAGCAAAACTGGAAATACTTAATTTAGAACAAAAATGAAACACTTCATTTTCCTGAACACACAAAAGGCACGTAAGAGATGAATCATTCAACAAAATATTTGTCTTATTGCATGAAAATAGACAGGGTGGGAACTGCAAACAAATTATCATTATTTGGACTCCTGTTAAATAGACTAGTGAGCCTTATAATTAGTAACATAATCACTTTAAGACAAATATACTAAATAATGGGACTTCAGCACTGCTCTGCATAATAATGCTAACAACTTATGCTGTATTAATTAGCTTTTTTTATCAAAGTTTGCAATTCTGAACCTCAGAAAGCTGCCATCTCTGCTGACCATGGCACTCAGTCTTGATTCAAGGGACGTGCAAGAGCAGAAAAGAACTTCCATGGAGTTCTCACACAGCTTTAAGACCTCCTCGTGTGGATGCTGATTGTACAGGACAATTGATCAATAAAATTCATGTATTTCCATCCTTTCCTTCTAACACAGCCCTGCAAGCCCTAATTGATGCTCTGCTGGCTAATGACCAACCCAGATGCTCAATGACTTGAAAATGACTGACCAGAACTAAAAGGTGTTGTGGTCATGCCCAATGGATAAAAGTGACTGAAAAGAGCTAGAGAAGGTATAACCACAAATGCAACTCCTTCCACTACTCACTTCACAAGGCAAGGAATTCTTCCTCAAGTGACTACCACAGCTAATGGAATTGCCCATTCAAGTCCCACTTGCGTTAAGAATTCTTCACAAAATTTCACATGTACTGTGTTAAAGTTGCCTTGCTTGGGAAGAAAAACAAAACAAAACAACAAAATAAAATAGAATTAAGGACCTGACACCCAAACAGTCAAGGAATGCTTGCAGCAGCTCTAAGGGAAGGCAGAAGGCTCTGCACCAGCCCAAACACTCCAGAGAGCAGCCTGAACAGCAAGAACAAGTTGAAGCAGGGAAGCAGCCATGTTAATCACCAACATGCAAACCAGTAAAGATACTCCAGGATCAAAACTCATCATGTACCAGAGTCACTTCAAAGAACATAAAAAAGGTTCAGTGATGATCTCACATTAAAGGGCCATAACCCCATCAGAGGAATTTAGTAATGAAGATTATTTTATCCAAAGAGCTCTCATAAGTCTAAAGAGAAGTCACAGGTTTCAGACAGTTTCCATACAGCAGCAGAAAATTACATTTTAAAATGCTGCATAAAATTGAAGGATTTACAGGCAAGACAGGGATCCTTAATGTGCAGTCTCATATGCACAGGGACCACGGAACATTATAGTGGGGTCTTGCAGAACTGTGTCTGGAAAAGGCTCAACATTCAGAAAAACACTTTAGGGAAGAACTGTCATTATGGACTTCGATTGAAGCGAAAGTTTTTGGAAGAGCTTGTGCCTGTTTCATAGTATCATCAAATAGACAAAGGTGGAAGGGACATCAAAAGATCATCTGGTCCAATCTCAATTTTTTATTAATTGACCAATAAGCACATTGGCCTATGACTTCAGTCAAAGACACAAGCTCTGACTTGCATCCAAAGTTACAGTTTCTGTTGGTAGAATGATTCCAGGACTGCAGATATCAAAACTTAGCATTAGTTTACTTAAAGCTAAGAATTTAGAATTAGTTGATTATTGCCATGACTTCTTAAAATAACCCTCTTGCAAAGATCCTCAGAAGCTGCTGACTGCCAGTGGGTGTCATCACCCAACTTCATTCAACTGGAGATGAACACTCCTTCCATCACCCAGAACACAAAAACCAGGTGTTTACTGGATGCACCCAAAGTCTTGTGTTTTTTTTTTAATTATTATTACATGAAAAACAATTTTTCTTCTGCTTTGCTTTCCCTTCTGAGAAAACCTATCTGCGTGAAGACTCTGGCTACAATTATTTTGTTTTTACTTTGTCTAAATGCAACAAATCATCTCAGTCACAGCTACTGAGATAAAGCCCAAGAGAATTAATCTCTCCTTCCAGGCAGCCACAAGATGCTGGTGACACCTGTAATGTCAGGAATCTAACTGCCCAGTGCAGGGACACTCCACTCAGGGGCCCAAACCCTCTCTCTCACTGTACCAGTTTTCTGGACAACCACATAATGTCGTGAGAACAGATCTATACTGACAACCAAGGCCAACTGGATAATGCTCGTCTAAGTGGCAATGAGATTCATTAATTAGGGAGCTGCTTTTGAGTGTTGTTCCCCTGCAGCTATATTCTGCTCAAGGGTATTTTCAATAGTATTGAATAGATGAAGCAATTACTAAGCAAAATCCACTAACTGATGGCCAGTGTCAGATTCCTCAGGCCATACTTTCAAAGGGTGTATATATATTTACTTGAATGAGTGATTGAATTTAGAGTGGAAAAAAAAAAGCAGAGCAAACAAAAATCCCCAGTGAGGCAGCTTGTGTTCTTCACTTTTAGAGGTGTGATCTTTAAAACAAAGCTTCCCATTCCACAGACACAGTACTGCAGAGACAATTAAGATGTAGAAAGGCTAGCTACAGGATACCTAGCTGCCTGATTGCACATGGAAATCAGCTTGTTTGCTATCTAAAGGCACATACTTACTCTCAGAACTAATGGCAGGCAAAGAGCTCTAACTATGGTTATTTGCCCTTTTCACTGACAGCAGCATAAGCAACTTGTAAAAATAATAAACGCTTGAGTCCAGCAACATGTTTCCTGTTCTGGTATCTGACTTACATGCTACTTACTGCTTTATTCCCATAATGTCATTTTTATGAGATGACATAGACCTGAGCATTTAAGTTAAATAAACACACAGGACAAATATTTTGGCTTTACTGTAAACCCATGGAAAGATTTTATTCCAGTGAATTGTTGGGTTGGCCTTTTTTCCCCTTTTTGCTGCCTCAGTGACTATGATGTTTAGACTGTGCCTCATTAAAGTTGGGAGCAAAAGTGAACGAGTTTTCAGGCAGCAGCACTATTTTGAAACATTAGGGTATCTGTAATTCTAACTGATCTTCCACCTGGCATTAGATCTTCAAAGAATGTCAAGAAGTATCTTAAAAACTTGAGATGTCTGAGTGTATACAGAGGAGGAACAGATGCACCTCTATAATTTGCCCATAAATAAGTAAAAATGAACCCTTCAGCTCTTCAGGGATACTTGCACACAGGCAGGGAAACACATCCTTTCTTCCTTGGCTTTTTTGTGGTTGGTTTTTTGTTGTTCTTGTTGTTTCTTGGGGATTTTTTAAACGTTTTTAAACATTTTCTGAACCAGACCATACAGGGTGCTGTTAAAAAGCTTTAAACTCTGATGTGTTTGTTTTTAGAAACTTAGGCATGCTTTGAGCAGCAGCACACATCCTTCTCTAAGCAAAGCTAACAGAGAGCAGAAAAAACCCTAAGTTTTTCAAGCATGTAAGTTTTAAAGTTTTGGCCAGTCCAATAACACTTAGAAACTTCCTCTATTTTTAACAGATTAATGAATGTATTTCTAAATACATATTTAGGACACTGAACCCACTCCTTCAACTGATTTGATCTATTAACCTAAGAAGTCAACATGACCACAGACAGACAAGGCAAGAGAAGGGGACTAAACTAAAAAATAAACTAAAAAAAAAAATAAAAAAAATCCTTCAAAGTAACCTGTGTAGAAATGATACACGATTTGGGATTTCTGAACACAAAGTCAGTCAGCTCCAGAAGCACAGGTGAAAAACTCCCATCACAGGAATTCCTACAGGCTGATGGGGGTTCCTGAGCTTGATAAATGCATGGGTAGGTGATCAGAGGGGTATCATGCTGATGCTTTGTTCTTTTCAGTAGGCTGTGCTGGTTTTTGTAATGAACCAGAATATCGACATTTGAATTACACATCTATGAAGTGATCCTTTCATTCCCTTATCTAGAAGGAGCAGAATGAAAAGAAACAAAGAAATCAGCTGGTTTCTGACTAAAGATTTTCAGTCCGAGTTATTAAGCCGAGAAGGAAGGAAGATGTACATCAATGGCTGACAGCACGTGAGCTCTTGCATTGTACTACATTATTTCCCAGTTATCTCCTGTCATGATTATGGCAGACTTCTTTCTGTTTTCCTTGGCATTTGCTAGTCCTCCTCCAAGACTGAAAAAACCCAAGTCAGAAAAACCGTCATCTCCATCTGAAAAATTATTTGCAACCTAAGAAAAACTAAAGAGATAGTTATAGAGGAAAACAAGGACACCAGTTATTAGTAGTATGGGAGAACATAAACAATACACATTTGGTTTATGCTTTTGGTTGGATTGTTTTTTATTTATTTGAAAACATTCATTTATGGCACATCCCAAAAAAAAAAAAAAAGCTAAATAATCACATGCAGACCTGGAAGGGAGTGGGCTAATACCTGAAAGACACTCATCTCCACTTTGTCATCACCTAGGTTATAGCAACGTCCAAGCTACAATTGAGAATGTAACTTGAATCCGTATGTGAGGAAGTAGTCACAAGCAGTATTCCCCTCCTTCTATAAGCTTTGATCAAGGAGACTTAAGAAAAATATTCTACCAGGCTTTGATTTCACTTGTGGGATTTTTGTTGTTGAAAGTATTAAATAAAGATGACAGGAAAATACTCTCATTAGCACAAATATCTTGGTTCTTGAAATTTCTGGCAATTTAAAAAAATGCCTAGTGCTCAGTATTATGATGATACCTCCATTTCCAACGCTGAGCTAGTGTGGACCTTTCCTCTGCCATAAGGACAGTTTCCTCTCCAAGATATCCACAACTGCATCTTTGCTGACCTCCCATGTGAAAGGCCCCAGTGCTCCCAGAGCCAAAGGGCAGCAGGACCCTTGGATGCTGATGCCCACCATGCACATTTCACAGGGTCAGGGGATTACATTTGGCTAAAGCACATCTGTTGGCAGTCACTCAACACCCATTTGCAAAGCTCAAGGGTCAAAACAGATTTCATTTCACTTGGTAGCTCCCTCCCATGGCAACTTCCCCACCTGTCAGAAAATACATCAGAGCTCTCACTCAAATTGGAGTATTCTGGGTCTCCGTCAAACTCGTTAGTCCCTACTCCAGTAAGGAGACAACAATCAACAAGACAGATCACAAACAACCCCCGTGGATCAGCAGGACTTTATGACAAAAAGTTTCTTACATTTGGCTAAGCATATGTCAAAATGAATCATGGCAAACTTTATTACCATACAAAAGAGATGGCCGCTGGAAAGCCGTCAGCATGGACAGCAAGGTGACAGAGCCCTCACAGCATCAAGTGCTTGTGATAATTGAAGTCTGAAAATATTTCAGACAGCTGAAATACCAATTTATATTCAAGAAATATATTGAATTACCACAGATCACACAAAAAGAGTGACTAGAGCAACACTTGTCTATTTTGTTGTTGGACTTTTAGCTTAGCATTTGACAAAAAGCCATCTAGTTTTAACCTAGGTAAATTGAAAAGATTATTCATCTAATGTCTTCTCTGGAAGACTGCAGCTTCCATGCTAATAAGAGACTTTAATTAGATGGACAAGTCCTGACAGCAATCCGTTTCCAATACACTTAGTATTGAAATAGGTCTGAGTGTTCAGGATTTATAGAAGAAATCAACTATTCAAGTTAGCATGGAAAAATACTTGAAAGTTTTGTCTACCCAAGATGTAGACTCTTGTTTTTACAACTTCATTTGTGACATACATCACATTACAAATGATTACACCCACTCCACAGATGAAACCCCTGTTCCAAATGCATATGCTAGAACATTTGAGCAGGATTGATTTTGTCCTCGGCATCAGTAAATCTCACGGATTCCCTGGAAATCAGCCCAAGACAGCAGACCACTCAGCAGCACCTCCGAGCAGGACACCAACCATTCCTCCTTTCTACAGCAACACCCAAAGCCCCGGGACAGGGGAGAGCTGCTGGGCACAAGGATGTGGTACAAACACAAAATGCACTCTCCTCCAGTGTTTCCACTAGAGAAGGATGTGCACACACATGAAATACTGGGGGGGAAACGCTCTCTCAAACTGTGAGGCAACAAGCCTGCCAGCAGGCTGATGAAACACTTGAGATAAAAGTAGCATTCTCAATAACAATGCTGCACCTTTAAAAACCAGCAAGTACAAAGCGATCAATTCGTATCTCAGTGAAGTAGCATAATAAAAATCTGCAACTACAATAAGCTAATTTAATGATACTTTATCAAGCGCTCACATTTTCAACTACAGTTGTTCACGGCAGAATGAAGCCTGTGTAAAAATATGTCATGAGTCAATATGGCATTCTACTGAAGAGAAAAGACCCACATCATTAAAGTCTTAAGTAAGCCTTCATTAAATAAAATACATGAAATTAGCTCCTTCAAAAGAATTTAATTAGTCAACACATGCAGGTTAAACTCACAATCTGCCATTGTGGTTTTTTAAGCCATTCATTTTCTTGAAGCTTTGTTGTAAGGATTTTTTTGTCATTGTTATTATTTTTATAATATGGTTAGAAACCACAGTTTCTTTATGAAAAAGGAGCAAATATCCCTTGCAAACAGCAAGACATTTTCACTGCTACTGCATCTAGAGCCCTGCCTTATTAAGGCAATTTCAATCATTTTACGCATCTTCATTAAGCCAGAGACACAGCTCAGTTTTTCACACGGGGAAACCTCAAGGGCTGCAGAGAGAAGGAGGGACAACAGCTTCTTAAACAGAAAAGAGAAATGACCAGTTCTCTAGCCTGAAATGAAACCTCTGGGAAGCCCCATCTGCAGTCTCGGTCATTACAAATCACAATAATTATGTGAGCTCTCGGCCCATCTAGAAGATCTCCGTGGCTATGAGGAGCTGCAGCTCTGCCATGTCCACAGCACACCAACATCCCCAGCTCATTTTGTGGAGCTCCGGGCTACTTGTAACACCGAGAGGAGATGAATCAATAAAATGTTATCAGGAAAACAGTTTGATTCCAGCACAGTTAAGCGCATGGCCACTTCTATATTTCAATCCCCTCAGGTCAATATAATTTTACACAGTTACCCAATTCTCAGCAGTGAAATGATACTGGTGGATGTTTCAGATATTCTAAAGCACTTATTTCTACATGGGGGATTAAGAAAAAAAAGAAAGAAAAGAAACCCTACCACTTTTTTTCCTATCTCTCTCAAAAACTTGGATCTTTAGTACAGTCTTACACGGTAACAGCTCTTTAACCCAGCTCCAGTAAATTAAGTTACTCTGAGCAGTTAACTCGGCCAAATCCTACATGCCCTATTCACCCAGTGCTTAAATAGAGGTTTGGAAAAAAAAGCAAGTCAGATCTGGATTTGGCCTTTCATTTAAAGTAAATCTGAGACATGAAATAAGATGTAATTTCTGCCTACTCAAGAAAATCAGCTCGTTTAAGCAAAGTGAACTATTCACCAATAAATTCTGCTAGGTTACTCACCACAAGGACTGAAGAAACTGTAAATGCTGCTGACAAAGACTAACTGCATAGTTAATACAACATTTTTTTTTCCCCATATCCAGATAATTCTTCATTCATACTCTTTAATTTCCACCTTCCAACCTGCCTATGCAATAAAATAATGCCTCAGGATAATCACATACCTCCAAAGAGCTGTATTTTTTTTGCAGGAATAAAGAGCAACAAGTATCCCTCCAAACCCAAGTTAGTAATAATCATCGTCTCTAACAAACTGCGGTGCTTCAGAGACAGGGAATGCTCACAAGGAAGCTCTTTTTAGACATGAGTCCACTTTCCCTGATTTAATTTGACAACATCCTAATGAAATAGTATAAACCTATTATTGGACCAGTCATGGGCACTGTGAAGTCAAAGGCAATTGACTTCAGCAAGGCAGGACTGTAGCCCCAAAAAGGCAAAAATGCCTCAGTTTTTTCTTTCATTTTGACACCAAATTCATCTCATCCGTTTCCTTCTTGAAATCCTGCACTATAGACAACAGATGAAGAAATACCAGTCCACTCAAAGGCATGAAGTACTTTCAGCTTTTTTTATTGTAATAAAAGACTTTATTTTGGTAATAAAAGGCTGTAATAAATTCCTGTATTCAATTCTTAGAAAAAGTAAGGTACATTTTAATAACTAGACTGTCAATAAAGCACCATTAAAGCTCTTTTAAAAGGTTTATTTTCCTTAAATGCTTAAAGAATGTTGGAAATACCAGAGGGGCAAACCCCCTGGTACATAAGGTGCCTTTCCTTTGCCACATTTCTCTTACTGGGGAATCACATCAAGGCATATCTAGCACTAAATTTTACTAGCTTAAAAATAAGCAGAAAAAGCCTAATTGCTAAGAAACAAAGTGCACATTTATGAAAATACAAAGCTGCACTAAGTCATTAATGTTTCTGGTTTTGTTATATCACCAAAATTCTTCTCATAACTTTCCTCTGAACAAGTTTCAGAATTGCAAATTCCAGACAGTAGAAGTTAGTGATGTCCAGACTCAGCTTTCCTCAGCCCACCATGGACAGATGCAGGAGGAAGGAAACCATTTTACTGCAAGACTGAGCTCATGAAAATCCAACTGCATCAATCCTTCTATTTTTCTTTCAAACTTCCCAAATCAAGTAAGTTTCTTGAGCTTGGCTACAGCCTTCTGAATACAGATTCCACAGGGGAAAGAAGTTTTAGATTAACAGCACAGTGCATTCAGAAATCAATAGATAAACCCTTTGCTCGGCAGCATTACCCAGTAGTGGGAGACTACACCAGATCTCAGAAAATAGAACAAACTGCTCCAACAACTTTCCTAATCTGCCTGCTTTTGTTTGATGCTGAAACCAGCAACAGGAACTTCACCTCTGTATAACACTCAGGGAATTATCCTTTGAAAAATGTTCAGATTCAATTATAATTTTTAATTGTAGAAATATATCCCAGTATGAAAACCAGGTGGTTATTTGGTGGTGATTTTTTTTTTTTTTTAAAGCACAGAGATAAAGCTGAAAAGCAGTGAGGCAACTGAAAGATAACCACACCTACAGGGTGCCCATCCTTCTGATACAATGCAAGCCCCTTAAAGTGAGAAACCTATGTGAAAAGGCACTCAGGGGAGGGAGAAGAGAGAGTGAAACTTCTGAACTTCTGTGAAAATTCTTTAAACCTAGTCTCAACTTCATTCAAACACCTGGCTTAGCCAGGATCAGCTAAGGTTGTTCTCTATGCTGGAAGCAGGATGGCTTTTACTTTTTAATCTGTTTGACCTTTCCTCATTAATAGCACTGCTTTCTCCATTCAATAGAGTCCTTTATGGATGGCTCATGAGCATTGGAGACAAGAAGATAAACTGGAGGAACATCCCTACTTGGTCCCAGAAAGCCAGACCAATTTTGCTATAAGCTGCAGTTGTGACACCCAAGCAGAGAGCACAGCAGACCTGGCTATCCTTCTAAATGCACAAAGTATGTCACTGAACAGAAAATATGTTTTTTTCTTCTATTCACGTGCCTATTAGAGTAGGCACATACAACCCATTTCTCAGCTCTGTAAGATGCAGAACACAGAGCTCCCCACAAAGTGCATCTTCACCCCTTGGTTCAATTCCAAACCCTCAGACTGACAAGAAACATCCCCGAGACAGAATGGGAAGTGCGTTTCCCAAAGTTTTACTAAGTCACTCAAACAGCTTTAATGGCACAATCCCCAAACTTGGGCAGGAGGCCTCACTGGTGCTACTATTGTGTTATATTCATTAAAAACTGACATTCATTATTTATTATCCTGTAATTCTGTAAGGCAAACCTAAAGAAATGTTGCCATGACACAGACAAGGGAGTTTTCATACTAACCCGATCCCCACAATATCCCTTCCTTCAATTAACAGAACCCCATTTTATTCCACCTCAATTGGACAACCAAAATATTTCCAGTCCTGCTGGCATCAGCCTTACCGAGGGACAGATCTCCACATCTCAAACCTCCTGTGCAGCAAAGCACAAGAGCTGCACGCAGAGCCAGGCCTCAGAGATGCCATGGGCTAGGATACCATGTTATAAGGCTATAAAACTATGGCCTGTGGCTCCAGTCCAGGCTGCAGAGTAATTTAATCCAGCTCACAAAGAAATGAGGAAAATGGCCTCTGCTGTGCTGAATCAGCAGTGCTGGAAGCCGTGCCACCCTCTATCAGAGAGTAAGAGAGAGCTTTGTCTGCGGTGCCAGCTCTGCGTAGAGCAACCATTGGGCCAAAGAACAGACCAGCAGGAATATTATGTGCCAGATTTTCAGTAGATGTAAGTCAGGCCAGCTCCAGTGACTCCAGGAGTTGCACTGATTTACATCATTTCAGGATTATAAGGATTTACATCCCTTGGAAGTTTCGCATCTCCTTTTTTGTCTTTTAATTAAAAGAATGGTGCAGGCTTGGCAGCAATGTGAGTCTTCAACAGACTAAGATTTGGGAAGGATCTTGAAAAAGTTTTGTAAAGCTCAGGGAAAAGCAATAAGCCACTTTTAGTTTAAAAGATACAGTGGGTAAATTAAAATTCACAGGATGCATATACATTCTGATCTATACATGAGTTAACATCCATAAATCTATACTTCCACTCTTTCAACTGGAGCTCCCTAAATATAACAATGGCAAAAGAACAGCAATAGATGAAAATTTTGCTCATTGAATCTGGTTATATATCATGAGAACTACCATTGCAGATGTTACCACTATTTTATGGCCAAAGCAAATGTCATTTATTACTTCATTTCTTTTTTTTTTTTTTCCTCCTAACTGTAAGNACTGAGCTCATGAAAATCCAACTGCATCAATCCTTCTATTTTTCTTTCAAACTTCCCAAATCAAGTAAGTTTCTTGAGCTTGGCTACAGCCTTCTGAATACAGATTCCACAGGGGAAAGAAGTTTTAGATTAACAGCACAGTGCATTCAGAAATCAATAGATAAACCCTTTGCTCGGCAGCATTACCCAGTAGTGGGAGACTAAACCAGATCTCAGAAAATAGAACAAACTGCTCCAACAACTTTCCTAATCTGCCTGCTTTTGTTTGATGCTGAAACCAGCAACAGGAACTTCACCTCTGTATAACACTCAGGGAATTATCCTTTGAAAAATGTTCAGATTCAATTATAATTTTTAATTGTAGAAATATATCCCAGTATGAAAACCAGGTGGTTATTTGGTGGTGATTTTTTTTTTTTTTAAAGCACAGAGATAAAGCTGAAAAGCAGTGAGGCAACTGAAAGATAACCACACCTACAGGGTGCCCATCCTTCTGATACAATGCAAGCCCCTTAAAGTGAGAAACCTATGTGAAAAGGCACTCAGGGGAGGGAGAAGAGAGAGTGAAACTTCTGAACTTCTGTGAAAATTCTTTAAACCTAGTCTCAACTTCATTCAAACACCTGGCTTAGCCAGGATCAGCTAAGGTTGTTCTCTATGCTGGAAGCAGGATGGCTTTTACTTTTTAATCTGTTTGACCTTTCCTCATTAATAGCACTGCTTTCTCCATTCAACAGAGTCCTTTATGGATGGCTCATGAGCATTGGAGACAAGAAGATAAACTGGAGGAACATCCCTACTTGGTCCCAGAAAGCCAGACCAATTTTGCTATAAGCTGCAGTTGTGACACCCAAGCAGAGAGCACAGCAGACCTGGCTATCCTTCTAAATGCACAAAGCCAGTATGTCACTGAACAGAAAATATGTTTTTTTCTTCTATTCACGTGCCTATTAGAGTAGGCACATACAACCCATTTCTCAGCTCTGTAAGATGCAGAACACAGAGCTCCCCACAAAGTGCATCTTCACCCCTTGGTTCAATTCCAAACCCTCAGACTGACAAGAAACATCCCCGAGACAGAATGGGAAGTGCGTTTCCCAAAGTTTTACTAAGTCACTCAAACAGCTTTAATGGCACAATCCCCAAACTTGGGCAGGAGGCCTCACTGGTGCTACTATTGTGTTATATTCATTAAAAACTGACATTCATTATTTATTATCCTGTAATTCTGTAAGGCAAACCTAAAGAAATGTTGCCATGACACAGACAAGGGAGTTTTCATACTAACCCGATCCCCACAATATCCCTTCCTTCAATTAACAGAACCCCATTTTATTCCACCTCAATTGGACAACCAAAATATTTCCAGTCCTGCTGGCATCAGCCTTACCGAGGGACAGATCTCCACATCTCAAACCTCCTGTGCAGCAAAGCACAAGAGCTGCACGCAGAGCCAGGCCTCAGAGATGCCATGGGCTAGGATACCATGTTATAAGGCTATAAAACTATGGCCTGTGGCTCCAGTCCAGGCTGCAGAGTAATTTAATCCAGCTCACAAAGAAATGAGGAAAATGGCCTCTGCTGTGCTGAATCAGCAGTGCTGGAAGCCGTGCCACCCTCTATCAGAGAGTAAGAGAGAGCTTTGTCTGCGGTGCCAGCTCTGCGTAGAGCAACCATTGGGCCAAAGAACAGACCAGCAGGAATATTATGTGCCAGATTTTCAGTAGATGTAAGTCAGGCCAGCTCCAGTGACTCCAGGAGTTGCACTGATTTACATCATTTCAGGATTATAAGGATTTACATCCCTTGGGAGTTTCGCATCTCCTTTTTTGTCTTTTAATTAAAAGAATGGTGCAGGCTTGGCAGCAATGTGAGTCTTCAACAGACTAAGATTTGGGAAGGATCTTGAAAAAGTTTTGTAAAGCTCAGGGAAAAGCAATAAGCCACTTTTAGTTTAAAAGATACAGTGGGTAAATTAAAATTCACAGGATGCATATACATTCTGATCTATACATGAGTTAACATCCATAAATCTATACTTCCACTCTTTCAACTGGAGCTCCCTAAATATAACAATGGCAAAAGAACAGCAATAGATGAAAATTTTGCTCATTGAATCTGGTTATATATCATGAGAACTACCATTGCAGATGTTACCACTATTTTATGGCCAAAGCAAATGTCATTTATTACTTCATTTCTTTTTTTTTTTTTCCTCCTAACTGTAAGTGCTGAAAAAAAAAATAAAAAAAAAATACTGCCACTGGGATTAGGAAAAACACAACTGGGAAAACCAGGGGATACTGCTCATCTGGAAGCAAGCTAACTGGGGCAAAGTTTGGTTTCCTCTCCTATCAAATAGACATGTAACTGCTACATCCTTTCTCAGTGACCTGAGAGCAGTTTCTGTTGCTTACTGGCTCACTTCTCAAATACAGACTCATAAGAAAATAATTTATTTGACTGAGACAATGTGCCAAATACCACCTTCAGAAGCATGAACATATAATTTGTTCCCCCATAGGTGACCATGATGGGGAAAGAAGGAAAGCAACAAACATTCTGGGTCTTGAGATCCTTAAATGGGCAATAGATTTCTGTTTTAGGGACTGAGAGTGAGCAGAACCTGCAGGCATAGCCATGTGAACAAGGAGATGCAGTTGCTCTTCACGCTGTTTCTGTGGCACAGTGACCCACTGCCAAGCCAGCTGAGCCTTCAGAAGCACTTAGAATCAGGCTTATAAACAAACAGGACACTTGCACTGGTGCAATTCAGCTGATGTGTTACACAAGAACTTAAACTGTTTCAAAAGCCACCCAACGAAAGACAAGCTTATGCCAAAATGCCTCTATATTCAAGAAATGTAGCCTCATTCCATCATATCTTTTTCAGTACTCACCTCTGAACAGGTCACTGTTAAATCTTCTGCTTCCAATGAGTTCGATTTAAAAGTCTTCTTCAAAGGCTTCTGCAATTTTAGGAGTATTAAATTTTATACCTCCTAAGCTATTTATTAGCTGGGGAAGTACTTAATTGATATTCACCAGATATTAACTTTTTTTTTTCCCCCAGCATGTGTTACTGATTTTGGTATATAACCTTGAGCTTCTCTTTTTTTTTTCTTTCCTTTTTCAGGGCAGCTCTCCTAAGAACAGCAAGTTTCTCAGTGTGTGGATTCCATACAAATTTCTCTTGGAGGTGCAGACAGATAGATTGCAACGACAGACAGCTCACAAGGGACTCCCCAATGCAGATGAAAGGTTGAAAATTCAGACTGTTAACAAACCATTGCAAAAACTGTCTTCTATTTAGGTCTCCAAAACACCACTTCTGGAGTTGTCCAGACCCAACACGAACCGTGGCCAGGCTGCTTTGTGGGGTACCCCAGCAGCCTCCAGGCACCCAGCATTCCACATCTCTCCCTCCCACACACTCCCTACATTAATTTTCTATTTTTTTCCCAGAAGCAGCCCCACTCCACAGCTGTTAAACTCTCCCTTAGTCTCCCTGCCAAAGGACACTACTGCTGTGTTCATAAACTCTGCTTCGTCATCATGTCTTCCCAGGCAATGAAACGTGCTGCATTCTTACAAAGGTAAAGCCAGCTGTGCTACTATTGCTCACTTCTGTTGCTGTTCTATAGGATACAGCCAACATCATGCCTCAATTCACAGTAGAAAGAGAAAATAAAACTTTTATTGATAATACTATGAAAGTTCATTCCAACAAAATGCATCCACACTGAGCTTTGCCAAAACACCACAGTTAATTCACCCCCTGCAGAAATGCAACAGGCATTAAACCTCAGTTTCATCTGTAATGGAAACCCCAATGTTTTTAACTGCTCACTGCCCCACTCAGCCCTTCTGTGTGGGTTTCTTCTAGTCAGGGGGGACCAAAAGCAGCTGGTACCATCAGAGTCACTGGCCCAATAGCAGGTATAGCAACCAGCCTTTTCATTTATGTCTCAAACTGCAAACAAAGAAATAAAGCCTCTTTCAGCAAACTTTGCACGGAGTTAATTAATCTTCAGTTATTTGAACAAGCATCTAGAGTTTAGTGATCTAAAGATCATTAAACTGCTGATAAGGGCCTCTTCTTGTAGTTTGAACACAGTATAGGGAAACCTCTGCATGCCATCCAGATGTTTTTGATAGCTGCTTGAAGATTTCAACACCAGATCTTAGGTTGTGACTTAGTTTGTCACCTAGTGGCCCGTAATTGCACCTTTGTCCAAGCAACTTACACATACTTTTCATCATCCTCAACCTGTTCCTTCACAATAAAACCCCACACGTTTTTTTTATTCCATTTACCCACATTTCTTTACTCTCTAGAGGGTCAAAAGGCAAAAGAGGGCATTGAATCAATTGAAAAGTGTGCAGAAACACATGGAAAGATAAAGAAATTGAAGTATAATTCATCCAAATAACTTAAGCACAAAGTAAAAATATTTAAAGCTTTTGAAGATGAGCAAAACAGTTGCCTTTCATGTGTAATTGTGTAAACCTTCTGTTTTCATGGGAGCTAAGCAACAAGCCAGCAATAATTAGGCTCCTGAAAGACAAGTAGCAAGACACACAGAACCTGAAACAGTGATTTATTTTTTTTTCTCATTCCCCAGAGAAGCACTTTCACTGGGGGGCAGGGAAAAAATTAGATAATTTTCCATCTGGAAAGCCACTAGCCCTACCCTCTTTTCTCCCCTGAAGTGAGATGCTCCAGAATCAGATCTTATCAGCAGAGGGAGTCTCTTCCTCCAACAGAGATCCACATGCAGCTGGCTTTCTTCAGCTACCAAACCACACAGTCGTGATGGGCAAAATTAAACAGACACACTCAACAGCAAAATAGTTAAGTGTGGGCTGGGCCTCTGAATATGCTTTATAAATAATATGGGTATGATAAAAACAGGTAGTGCAATACCCAAGTGCTCTGTGGAGAGCAGAAACCTTGCCCTCACCACAAGATCAGATATGAGACTCAGCAAAGGCCAAAACCAATCAGTGTGGTGAAAACACTATACCAGAGAGTCCACCCATACTCTGCATACAGGTACAACACTCCCATTTACTACTTGAGCTTGAATTTGATTCTGTTTTTTCAGCTCATGTTGGGATTAGTAACAGCTCCTTCAGTGAAAACATCCTCTACTGAGCAGACCTCACTAAGGTCCTCAGGGAGACCAGCCTGAAGAGCGTGTCCTGCAGCCTGGAAACAGACCTCTGGTGCTGGCCAGTGGTTGTCAGGGCATTTATAAACCCCCACAGCTCCTGTCCAATACTGGGCAGAGATTTGGAGCACTCCTCCAACAGTATTGTATTTTACATGCACAAACCTATTCTAGGTTTTGAAGTTGTTACCTTTCTGTATGGTGAAAACACTAAAATCCCAGAGTTTGTAAATCTTACAAAAGTAGGGAAAAGTACTGACAAATGGAAACATTTGGATCTGTGTTCCTACAGATCCCAGATTCAAAATATAGGGACATAGAAGCCTCAGATTACAAGCCAATATTTTAATTTTAGTTATTTCAGTAACTTTAACCAGAGAATCAGTTTCCATGATCATGGTCAGAGCAGAAGGCTCTATCACATGGCCCTTGTAACAGGCTGCTCTGAACTGGTTCTGTGCAATGCCTTTACTAACAGAACAGATAAAGGAACTGCAGCATATGTTTGTTACATCTGCAAACAATGCGAAAGCCCAAATCAACTGCAACTCTATTGGAGGCCAGGAATAGAATTCCAAACAGCCCCAGCAAGTCAGATGAGGCCAAGCAAAAAAAAAAAAAAAAAAAAAAAAA